>SZYD01000768.1:0-81374 GCA_009363875.1 Mikania micrantha | reverse complement strand
ATTTGACTTGATATTAGAAGTGAATCCAGACTTATTGTTTCTTTCTTCTAACAAGGAGTAGGGTCATATCAGGAGCAATCTCACTTTGTTCTGAAGAGTTATTGTGTTTGAACTGAGTTCAACAACTGAGATTTTTTCTATTCTTGTCAGATTTGTATTAGTAGGATATACAAACTTAGAGAAATAGTTTGGCTGATACACCAACGAAGGTGTATCTTTTATTGAAGGAATTTCATCAGGAAGAAAGGTTGGTGAAACAGGTTCAGGAGTAGTTTTCTTCCTTATTATATCAATGGGTGTATAATCATCTGGTTGAGCAGTATGATATACCCAATCCAAATCTTGCCTGTTGTGAACTTGCTTTTGTAAAAGCATCTTGAATCCTTGCAAGATTCAACCCACTTTTCACAGCTTACTTGAGTTTGAGATAGTTCATCTTTACAAGCATATTTTTTCTCTTTGTAGATCAAAGATGCTTGTAAATTTGATTTTCTCAGTTTTCAAGGCACATAGTTCATTATCTTTTATTTTTATTAATTTTTCCATTTCAGAATTTTTATTGTCCAGAAGTTCCAATCCTGATTTTGCTTTTGAAGCAACATATTGGCTTTCTTTATTTTTGCAAAAGCCTCTATGCAAGCATTGGAACATAATTTTTCTAAGGTGGAAGAGGATACCTGAGCATCAGAAATATCTGCTTCAGGTTAATCAGAAGAGCAAGAATCTTCACCAAAAGCCATAAGAGCAAAATTTGTTGTTCAAAAGTGATGAGGGCATGGCCAACATCTTCAGGCAAGCTGCTCCAGTCTATGTACTCTTGAGAGAAAAGAGCCTGTTGACCAGATGATGAAGATTTGACTCATGTCGGGAGCATTTATTTGTGAAGAAGGAGCTGTAACAACTTGAAGTGAGGCAGGAGTAAGTTGGTACATGTTTCCATTTGCAGTTTGTACATATTGCACATTGTTAGAAGAAGAGTTTTGTGCATGTGTGCTGATTCTTGAGGATATTGGACTTTTGAAAGAAGAAAAGGTGGATGAATGTGGTGTTGAAGAGGTGTGTGAAGGTATGTTTGGATAGGTCACATAAGAAGAAGGGTTAGAGTTTGAAGCATTAGTGCATTCCTTGGCAAAATGTCCAGTGCCATGACATCTATAACATTGGACAGTAGCCTTATTTAGACCAATCCTGGTTTTTCCATGGATATACCGGGAAATTTGCTTCCTGTCCTCTTGTAGAACTTGTTAGTTCTTATGCTCAAGAGAGCCAGTTGATGGAGAATATCCATCTCTTCCAAGTCATCACTTGGAACTGATGAGAAGATCGTCCATGATAAAACAAGGATGGTCAGAGGGGAGAGAGTGGTCATCACATGAGAGAATGAAGAGGTGATACCAGTAGTTATGTCAATATGTTCATCATAACCCTGATCATTTATCACAGAGTTATGACTAAGGAGAGCAGTGTTCCCTTGAACATACTCTTCAGTTGATTTTCCAGATTTCATTAGTTTTCTTTTCTGGTCAATCTCTCGCTCAAAAGTGAGTAACTTACCATTAAGTTGGGTAAGTGAGAGTTTACCAAAATCTGGTGAAGATCTCATGACTATAGAGTAAGTTTCCCATTTTTCAGGAGAGATCTTAAAAATCGATTTAGAACTGAGACAGGAGGATACACTTGACCAGCTAATTTTAGTTCACTTAAGAGAGAAGTGAACCTTTCAAATTGCTGAGTCAGTGACTCATTATTTAGTTGGCAGAATGTCTCATATGTTGAGCCAATATCTCTCTAGTATTGGCTACACATCATCAGTACCACCGAATTGCTCTTTTAGAGCATCCCATAAGTCCTTAGCAGACTCATGGTGAAGAAGACCCGAATAGATTTCATTCGGAAGGGCCATGGCCAGCTGAGCATGTGCCTTGGCATCAAGCTCCAATTTATGAAAGTCTTCTTCAGTATAGTTTCGGGGATCCTTAGGGACATCATCTCCAGTCTCTGTGTCCAAGACATTTGGTTTATGAGGTCCGAACATGACAGACTTCCAACATCCTGTATGATTATTTGACAGGAAATGTAACATTCGTCTCTGCCAAATATTATATTGATGCCTAACCAGAATTGGTGGCTTCGTGGCAGAACCAGTGTTATGCGGGTCTAAGGTGAATTTTTCTGCCATTTGTTTTAAACCGTTTTGAGTAAATCAATAGTGAGTACTCAAGATAGTTTGGTTGTTTTTTTGAACACTTTAAAGTTTCAAAAATCAATCTTTAGCAGATTTTGAAAAGAAGATGATAATAGAAAACTAAACACAGATATTAAAGCGAGCTTTGAATTTTAGCCTTGATGGTTAAACCAAGACTAATGAACAAGGCTCTGATACCAATTGTAGAAAACCGGTGAGCTGAGGAGAGACTAACTTAACCAGGATCAAGAGCTTAGACAAAGCTTTTGATGTTTTGCTCCCTCTTGAGTTTTGCTCTTTAGTTATTTTAGTGTTTAGTTTTCATAAATTAGAAGAAAAGAAGAAAAGAAGAGAAAACAGTAGGGCAACACAAAGAAGATTCAGAAAAGTGTTGTTCCGATTATTCAGTAGATGTTGGGGTATAAATAGCCCCGACATTTAATGTTTCAGGACAAATACAAGAAGAAGACAAACAGATAAGACTGATGACACTATTACAGACACTGTAGCATCAGAATAGTACAAGCGTAAAGTCAACATAGGATCTTTAAAGATCTTAGTTCAGACTTTTGTACTGATGCTAATACATTATTCTTTCGGAAGCTCTTTAAAGAAAACTATCTAATGTAGACAGTTATCCAAAAGCAGGTTACATTTATTCTTTCAATAGAAGAAACATATGTCTTCTGAAATATTGTTTTTCTTCCGAGGCAGATGTCTTTGGAAGTCTTCCGAAGTAAATAAACTTTTATTCTTCGGAAGCAAGTGTTCTCTTCCGATAGTGTCTTCTGAGGTTTGTCTTCAGATAGAGTCTTCCGAAGCAACTTCTGAAGTATTGTCTTCGGAAGCATTTTTCTTTTATTTGTCTTCGGAAGCAGTTGTCTTTTATTTATGTCTTCCGAAGGTTCTTCTGAAGACTTGTCTTCGGAAGCTAGTGTCTTTTATTTGTCTTCGGAAGCAATTGGTTTTATTTGTCTCTTCCGAAGGTTCTTCTGAAGACTTGTCTTCGGAAGCTAGTGTCCTGCAACATTTATTACAAAGATTATTTGAAAGGTGGTTTTGCTTCGTCAGTCCTTATTTTCCAACAATCTTCAATTAGTATAAGTGACAATACATGCATCATTGTGAATGACCAAGGCCAATGACAACGACACACGGAACACGGATTGTGGTAATCCATGTGACAATACATGCAATCATTGTGAATGACCGAAGTCAACAGCAACGACTCATGGAGCTGTGATAATCCAAGTGACAATACATGCAATCATAGCGGATGACCGAAGTCAAAGACAATACCTCATGGAATAAAGATAATCCAATAATATGAATATCATAATGATAAACCAGGTGTCAACCATGTGTTATCAAAATAATATATAAACTGGTATACATTTTTCACCTCCGAGTTTAAAAACAAAATAGTTTAAAAGGGAGGTTATGAGAACTCACCTGAGTCCTTAGAATCAATGTTTGCGTAGAATGTGCGCTCACGTATGTGAAATACAAAGCAACTCAAT
This sequence comes from Mikania micrantha, assembly GCA_009363875.1. Taxonomy (NCBI): domain Eukaryota; kingdom Viridiplantae; phylum Streptophyta; class Magnoliopsida; order Asterales; family Asteraceae; genus Mikania; species Mikania micrantha. The sequence continues at coordinate 77,669 of SZYD01000768.1, read as the reverse complement.
CACCTGTATTTAATATGTGTTTGTGTTCGTAAGTATATGCGTTTCATTCCTCTAAGTGTTTACTTTGAACTTGTAAGTATTCAATTTAAATTAGTTTATTTTGCCTAAGTTAAAAAGAAAAGCTAAAGATTTTATAAATAATCATTAGTAACATGTGATTTAACTTGTCGGTTTAAATCATTTAATAAGGATAACTAGTTGGGTCATCTTATGTGTGTTCCCATAAATATGTGTACTCTAAGGTGATAACCATTATCTTACACACACACACACATATATATACCCACATGCATGTTTTAAATTAAATTAACCACCATGACATATAAGTTATTAATATATAATTTAGGTTTAAGAAATCATATTTAGATTGCTCATATACCATATTCAATGTATGAAACTCCTCAATTTACACTAATGGTTATTTAGAAAAGGTGGCAACTCAAAATATTTTTGCATGCATGAGTATTCATATCCTCATGCTATTTCGTTTGTCCTTAACCCTAAACCGAGAACTTAAGTTTGATAGCCCTTGGTCCGACCCTAGGTTCTTAGATTTTAGGTTTGGCTAACACATGGTTCATGTTCCATTTGGTTCGCTGCCTTGGTTAAATTTTCCAAGGATTTCGGCCCTCCATGGTTGGACAACATAAGTTCGCTGCATGGGAATGATATAAACAGCCATAGGGTTTGGCCATAATGGAGGTTCGGCATCTAGGGTTCGTGCAAGGAAAGATTCGGCTAGTGGTGAGTTCGCATGAATGAGGTTCGGCTAAGAGAGAACCCCAGCCATGCAGTAGGTTCGTCCCATGGTTCGCAGCTTAGGGTTTGGTTATGAGTGGTTCGGCTAGATCAGAAAACCCTTAGGTTTGGCTGGTTCAAATAATTTGCCACGCACCAAGGTTCGCGGTCAAGAAAACTTCGGCTGAAGTGAAGGTTCGTCTAGCATTAGGAGGGTTCGCGCATGCATGCTTGGTGTCAGTGTTGCATGAGGTTCATGACACAACAGGTTCGGCCAGAAGGGAGGGTTCGGCTGAACAGAGGTAAGGTTCGGCCAAAGAGGTTGCATGGTAAAGGTTCATTTGAAGAGATAGGTTCATCTGTCCCCTTTTGTTCAGCTCAGTAGGTTCGGCTGGCCCTTTACAGGTTCGGCCGACCTGGACTCATCGTGAACCACCCATTCATGGTCATCTTCTTCAAGCTCCGACCTGTGCAAGTCATAACTATGGTTTTTCTCCTACTTAGGTTAGCTCGTTTTAGGGTTTCCAAGGCATGGAACTCGTTTAAAAACAAAAAAAAACATGTAGGTGCCAACCGATTGTGGTTATGATGAACAACGAAAGTAAGACATGAGATTTACCTCCGGATAATGTACAAAAACTAGATTTCTTCGTATCTTCTTGTTCTTCTCGATCTCACGAACGTTTTGGCACCAAGCTCACGCGATTCCGTCAAGAAACGAGGGAAATAAGCTCACGCGATTCCGTCAGTAATAACATCCAATAATTCATCATCATTAAATTATTATATCAGGTCGTAACTAAGTACAGTTAAACATGTACGGACAACCCGAAATATAGTGATGTTACACTTCAGGTCTTGAAATTATAATCGTGGACGTGGACGAAAACGGCGCGTAAAACGGAGTTCGTATGCTCAAGTTATGGCGAAAACAAGAAACCAGCCAGATTGCATCGAACACGCCACGTGGCAGACATGCAATCCACTAAGCCTGGGCGTACCGCCCGAACCAAACGTTGGGGCTAGGCTATGCGCCCCTGACCCATAATTCGCCTATAAATACCAGGACATCAGATTTCGAATTCTGTTACGAAAATTTACTTTCCAGCTTTCAAATCCCGACCCTACACTGTAACATCAGTGCCGAACGCGTGCCGGAACAGTGATCGCAACAGTAAACATGTACAGTAACTCAGGTACACATTACGTGAAACTATGTTTATACTATTGATGCATTCTGATTAACATGAAACTATTATACGATTGTCTGAATCTGATTAAAACCTTAGGGTTTAACATGTCATGCAGACAACACAGTGTTGAAACATAAATACTTGATGTGATATTACTTGGTGTAAACGTATGTGAGGTTAAACAAAATAAAATCTTAACGGTTGTCGTTTCAGAATGCTAAACCGACGTGTTATTCGTACAGGTGATGATCTGTACGAATGATTCTGATAGTTTAATGTTCTGAAATAATGACTTAACAGTAGAAAACAAGAATCAGAAAGTCAAACCATCGACGTGTTCGTTCGAATGACGATTCGAACGAATACGCGCGATGGCGACGCGATCTGACGAAACGAAAACGAATGAAGACACGAACGATCATAATTTTAAGGAAATAAAATATTTCCTATTTTACAATTTGAAACTCATCATAAATAAAAATAAACTAAACTATTTTATTAAATCAAGAACAAATTAAACGAAACGCGTAAAATGATGGAATTCGATAAATAATTAAATTAAACGAAATTTAAAATAATTTTTAGAAATAAATACTATCCAAGTAGTTTAAAATAATCCTTTTTATTTAAATTCCGAAAAACGCACGTAACGATCCGAAAACACGACGAAAATGCGAACCGAGCAACCGAAACGAACCCGAATACCCGCGGGGTATTTAAGCAAAAATGAGGTTAATTTCCTCATTTAATTCAAGATCTCTCTCTCTACCCTATCTCTCCCTCCCGTCCACTTCTCTCTCTACCACCAAAATCACACCATCTTCTCAACTTTGAAGCCTCATAACTAGCTCAAAACTCAACCAAATTGCGTGTTTTTGGTGTCCAAAGTGAAGATCTCGAAGTCCTCTACAAGGAAGTACAGCTGATCTGAGAATTTATCTATCTGAAATCGAGGTATAATCGAAAGAAATGACTGAAAAATAGGGTTTTATGGTTTGTTGATACACACCACACCCATAACCGATTATGGGCCTTCTCCTTCGAACTCCTACCCTTCGAGAACGAGCAGATGTGCAGCAGCATCATGAGAACGATGTAAGGGGTGTGTGAGGTTGAATGATGATGATGAGTTTGTACAGGTTCGGGAATAGGAGGGATACGGCCGAACCCTGTAATGGGTGGCCGAACCTTGTTTAAGGGACGAACCGTGCTGCATTCACCAACCACCGAACCCTCAACCTTCGTTCAAAATTTCCCGAACCTTCTGCCCAATCCCCGAACCCCTTGGCTGCTACGAACCTTATGGGACCAACGAACCTGCCTGACCCATTCACGAACATGCATGAGTAGGGCTACGAACCTGCAAGAAACCCTTGAACCCAACGAACCATCGGCGAACCCTTTTTGTGTTGCCGAACCCTTGCATAACCACAAACCCATGTAAGGACGAACCTTTCCCCACTCGAACCTAGCTGAGACTCACGAACCCATGCGTAGTAAATTCTAGCCGAACCCACACCTTAGTGTCGAACCTCACTCCATAAATTCGAAAGGTTCGCTGCCCAACCCTCCTTGATCGTGAATTCAATAAATCGACCATGCAACATCCTAAATTGTAGGACCACACTGATAATGGGCCATGTTTCATTCGGCCCGGAACATTGACCAGGCCCAATTCGTGTTGATTAGTCCAGCCCACATTGCTTCGGCCCAACATCCATACCTTCGGCCCACTTCCTACTACGGCCCAATTTAAATTGATCGACCGTGGAACCATCTTGGCCCAACAATTGGCTGCCCCAAAATCCTTTGATCAACCGACTAGTATCCATGAAGCCTATACCCTCGGCCCAAGACTAGCTCAAAATCGGTCCATGTGCAATTGGGTCCAATCACAAACTAGATAGGTCCAAGGGCTACCTTTTAGCCTAATTCTTTGCTTTTTGGCCCACGTCCCATTAGTTGGCCCATGTGAATCATGAGGCCCAACGAAATCCGGCCTGGGGGGGGGGTTTACGACAATGATAAACATATGTATGAACTTTGGGAATAATATTAACCAAAGACATGAGATAATATCTTAATCAAAGTGATGTTAAAGAATAATACAAGGAATGCAAAGTCTTAAGACATATCAAATTGAAAGCTTTGAAGTAAAGTTAAACATTAATTCAAAGAGTTACAAAGAGGAAATCAATGAGATTTAACACAACACTACTCAACATATGGGAAATCTGGGTCGGATAACGAACAATACCTACAAGTGTTAGTCAACTTTAGGACTAACACTTATGCACGCCTAAACCCTTACAAACTTATATTTATGAACTACATCATTATTAAATCAATACAGGAGCGTGAACATTAAAACAAGTGTAACAAAGAGCGCGTGCATCCTTACTTTACATAGTCAATCACATCGGACCTAAGGTGAGTTCATCTGTCCCCTTTCAAACTTATTGGTTTTACTTCGGGACTGAGAAGCATGTCAAACATTTTCATAAATTGTTGAAATGTTACTTAATGCTTAAAACATAAACATGATACTTATGTTGAAACTTATACTTTAAGCTTGATGCTTGAAAATCATTTATTGGATACTTATGAGACTTTGCTTTTACATGAGACTTGATACTTAAACATGGGATTAGATGCTTGTGAAACGATATGCTAAACATGACACTTTATGCTTGTGAAAACATTATGCTTAAACATGATACTTGATACATATGAGGCTATGTGCTTTACACGAGACTTGATGCAAACTTATGGAATTCATGATGAAACAATGTGTGAACACTTGAAATCTTATGCTTGAAAACTACTACTTGCGCATGAAACATTGTACATGTATCTAACCATAGTCTACGTAATTGCTAAACTTCTGGTATTCCAGAGCTTGTACCTATGGGGTGAGATACATGTAGAAACATAAATGTAACGATACTAGGCTATTACCTGGATATAAGAGACATGTAATTGCTAAACTTCTGGTAGTCCAGAGCTTTTGTCGGCTTATATGAGGTATGTAAATGCTAAACATAAACGTAACGATACTAGGCTATTACCTGGATATAAGAGACATGTAATTGCTAAACTTCTGGTAGTCCAGAGCTTTTGTCGGCTTATGTGAGGTATGTAAATGCTAAACATAAACATAACGATGCTAAGCTATTATCTATATAAGAGACATGTAATTGCTAATCTTCTGGTATTCCAGAGCTTTTGTCTGCTTATAGGAGATATGTAATTGCTGGATTATTTGTGTATGCATAGCTTGTACCTATGTATGAGAGTAGGGACAGCTAAACTATGTGCGTGTGAAGCTTGATACTTGATAAACATACATTGAAACTAACATTTGTAAACAATATAGACTTGTAAACTTTGAAACAGACAACAAAAGCTTTGATGAGTAATGGGTTGATTGGTAGGTAAATGCTTAATTATTATTAACAACAGTGTCATATCCGGATTAGTATGTGGTGGGACGGCGTCTGGGCGGGTTGTAGGCTCGACCCAGGGGTATGCCCTATATATAAGCATACCGATTTGGATATTGCATGTGGAGTTAATGAGGTTAAGGTTTTACCGAAAGAGGTTTGTTAAGACTATTTTAAACTTATAAACTTTATGAACTCACCAACCGTTGTGTTGACTTGGTCTTTTTACATGCTTTCTCAGGTGAAGAACAGGTTTAAACTTAAGCTCTTGGATTTGCATACTAGGCTGCCTAGATAGAGGACCTAGTAGACTTTTGAGAAGCACATCTTTTGTGATGACACTTATTACTTTTGATATCTTGTACATATACAAGATATAAACATTTGATTCTTTTGATTAGGTTTACTTAGTTAAATTGCAGAACATTTCTATTGTAATTTAACTTTGTAATCCTATATATCATTTGATTGTGCTTTAGTTATTCTTAAACGTTGATGCTATGTAAACAATCTGATCATCAAGATTATCACCCGCGATATCACGCCCCGGGAACCTTCCGCCCGACGGGGACTCCGATCCAACCCCGCCGGCTCGGGTGTGACATACACCTCCAAATACCCACATTTAACCCTCCAATCATCTAGTGTTCAACGTGAGGTGCTACCGAACTTCTGTAAGGTAAAAATCTTTATTTGTTATGATGCTTGTTTTAGATCTTATTATTATTATATAATAGGATTATGACTAATTTTTGGGAAACAAACAATTATAAGCAGAGACTCTACACAATTGTTTTCAGGAAACTTAAGAAATATAAGTCGATGTTCTGCCCGACTTAAAACCTGAAAACCTCACTTTTATAAACAGAGACTCTGTCGTCCAAAACAAGTATACGAAACCTCAGTTTTATAAGCCGTTATAATGTCCGATTATCATGAAACCATATCATAGATCATAATGGTTTTAACCATTTGATTATAACAATGGTTGTGATTGTCTTGATCATTCTTTGGAATGATCAATGACAATGATTAACTAATTCTAAACCTGGATATATCGAGAAACTGTTTTGGTGATATAATCAACAACCATACTTATTTGATTAATCTGGGAATGTCCTGATTAATCCAACGAGTGGCAGTTAGCACACTTTTTGCGATATTAAGTTAAGGAAATTGATTAAACGTTTGAGATAAGATTGTTGACTTGAGTTGTAATGTCCTTGACATTGAACGTCAAGGAAAGTTCTGAGAGTCAGATTAAGGTTAAGTAACTCATAGAACTCTAATGACATACAGGTTTAGAGTTCAAGTACTAGTGATACGAGCGTTGCGCATTTTTATTGATTTGAATCAACTCAGGTGAGTTCACGACCCATTTTCCTGTATTTTAACTTTTGAAACTTGGGGAATGAGAAAACATAAATACTCGTTTGAAACATTCTGATTTTTGTGGAACTCTAAATGCCGTTAATATGTTTTGAGAAACATGAAACCTGATTAGATCTGGTGAAACTTTCAAATGCTTTGATTCATTTTGTGAAACATAAAGCCTGATTGGATCAGGTGAAACCTTGAAATGCTTTTGATAGATTTATGAAACATGAAACCTGATTTGATCATGTGGAACTCTGAAACGCTTTCGATACATTTTGTGAAACTTGTAAACTGATTTGCATCATGTGAAACATTTTTGAAACACTTTGTGAAACATGAAACGAAAGCGTTGTAAAACAATTGGTTGAAACAAGTGACAGTGGGGAGAAACACATGACCAAACTTGTCATTATTTCACGGGCTACACATTTGTCGCTAAGTCCCCTATTCTGTAATCGTTAACCGTGGGGGGGGGGGGCGTGATTATTGAGAATAGATTCTATTTGTGATTGACAATCCTCGCCCGTGGTTCGTAGCTAAAACCACGACTAGATGTCGAGCGGACGCTCAATAAGGCTAAAACACAATGTCTTGCGACAAGGACATTGGAAAGGTGCAAGCACTAAACTCGTCAGCTTAATTACGGGAGCCCAGGAGTTATAACAGGACAGTTGGTTGGAAACTAAACACGACATTGTTGGAAAGAACAATGTTCGCACTGGATACCAATGTTTTACACCCTGTTTGGGACATGAACATTATTTAACTCTTTTATGCAAATATTTGAATTGTTTGGGATACATTACATACATTTTGACATTTTAAAACTTGTGAACTCACCAACGATACGCTAATTGTTTAAAACCATGTTTTCTCATATGCATAATGAAACAGGATGTGGAGATGGGAGCTCAATCTTTGAAGACATATAGTAGAGTCTATGAGAGATAGACTCAACACTGTGATACATAGCATAGTATGTATGTGTAATAGCATTGTATACATGTGTGAAACTCAGTTAAAACTGTTATTACATTAGGCTTGTGGCTAATGTAGTTGTAATATTGCTCTGTGAGACAACCAGTACCAGATCTTCCGGCAAGTCCGTACGGTACGTGTACTTTCACTATTTACTATGTGAAAATGCAATGCGCAAATAGTTGTGTGACAACGAAACTATGAAAACAATTAACAGTCGTATGTATTCCAATGAAAATTGAAATATAAATATACAACAGCACACGAGAAATAACAACGGGGAAAAACAAATGACAAAAACACAGCGGTTACGATCTGATGTCCACAAATAACAGGAATCAGATGGCTGACAATTCAGTGAGAAACAATGTGAATTCGATCATAACAATGTGAAAATGGTTCAGTTTAGTTGACTCCGACTGTGAGGAAATACAAGTAAAAACGGAAACTCAGTATCGTTTACGAATAATAAACTGACAGTGTGTTTGCGTGGGTGACGATTTACACAAACATATCTGTGAGTTTAACGTTCTGAAAGATAACTGAAAAGTAGAAAACAAAAATCAGAAAGTGAAACCGTCGTCGTTTCGTTCAGGTGACGATTCGAACGAATACGTGCGAAGGTGAAGTGATCTGACGAAACGAATAAATAAACGTTTCGAAACAATAAAATTAAAATTTTTTTTAAAAGATTTATTAGGAATTATTACCTTAAAAAGATTTTAAGAAAACTATTTTTATTAAACGAACGTAATTCACGTGTTACGTTACGGAAACGCAACGGAACATAAAACCGAGCAAACCGAACGAACCCGAACTTGCTCGGGGTATAAAACCCCAACCAAGCATTAAATCCTCATTTATTATCCAACCCACCTCCTTCCTCTCTCTAAATCCGGATTTTAGCTTCTCTCTCTAGAAAATCAACAAAAAACTACCATATCTTCTTCAATTCTTGGCCAAATCTTGCATTTAAGCTATCAAATCGAAGCTCTCAACATTCTCTACGTGAAATTACAACAGATCGGAAGCAAAATCCACTGAATCGAAAGTAAATCGAGCTACAAGTTACGAAATTATAAGGTTTTCTACAACCCTAATGTACATGAGGTGTTAACCGGTGTTAGCTCAACAAAACCCTTAGGGAAATCACTTAAACGAGCGATGAACATGTGGGATGCCTTGAATTAGCGGCCATCATGAAAAGAACACCATGAGGGTGTTCGGTTACAGCTTGGCCGAATGGGACTGCACGAAAGAGGCTGGAAACCGAATGAGAACCCCACTCGCATGATTTGATGACCGAATGAGCAGCCGAACGAATGGCTGCTCATGGTGTTCCATTCGCATGATCATACTCATTAGTAGTTCAGGCCCATTCGCACCAAGAAGTGGGATCCCATTCTGTTGGAGAGGACCATTCACACCATGCAATCATTCGCCCCACAATCTGAGAACTTCATTCGTGTGATGATCCTCATTCGTCCCGCATGCTTTAACACCCTAAAACTTATAAATCACATCTTGAAATAACCCTATTAAACAACGTGCATGGAGTTAAAGGTGCTAACTAGTATTACTACAAAGTTCGTGAAATGCTTTTATTTAACCAACTTGATAACATCTATAATCCTTTTTTTTATAAAGTGTTAAGTAACTAAACTTTATAATTGAGTTCTTATATTAACACCTTTAAATAAAGAGGATCATTTCAAGATTTACATAAGCACAATAAAGGAATTATAAACAATAAACCTAAGATAATACTTAGGGACTACCTTGAATTCCAAGCCTTTTAAACATGCCATGGGGTTAAATCAAGTAATCATAAATCAAAAAGATAGGACATGCTAAGCCCAGCCTCAAAAAGGGTAAGTCTTAGTATGTATACCATCATATGAGTTCAAGGATGGCCGAATAACAAACGTCTACAAAGGTCAACCCAATTTAGGGTTAACTTAAAAAGTCCACAACTTATACTCACAAAATTACAAACAATATGGAATTAAACACAGGATCGTGAACTCAGCAACATAACAACAACAACGAGCGCGTGCATTCTTGAGTCTTAGGCAACCACTTCAAATACAAGGTGAGTTCATACGCCCCTTTTCTAATCTTTTGATTTTAAATGCGGGGCTGAGAAATATGCTAAACTCTTTAATTACTTAAAAGTTTTAGTGCAACATTTCATTTATTCTATGATTTAGATAATATTGAGCTATCTTTATTATCACACTTATATCAAAAACAATGTGTATGCTTGTGTGTGCATTAACAACAATGATAATCAAGGATGCTTCACGATAACATAATTTCATGAATGCATCCAAACTTATAAATAACTCAATTGAATTAAGATTTGATCTTATAACACTTTGTTATTTACAATGAGATAACATGAGACAATTACAGGTGACACAAGACTGATAATCATGATAATATAATTTCATGATGATAATATCATTCACCACATTTGTTAACATCTTGTAATAAGACAAGTTCTTATAACATATTGCTAACACTATGAGATCATATAACACTGGGAACATGTAACATTGAGACAATACATTGGATAACACAATCAATAATTACTATTAAGACTGTTTGTATGATATCACAACAATCATGTGTTCATGAGATTATGTCCAGTCGTAAGTCCCTTACAAGAGAATCGTTTACCACTGATTTAGTGCGACTAAACCGACGATAGCATAGTGGTACCATAGGTTTGACAAACCACCGGCGAGTGAGGTCGGTACGTTGATCGTATTTATATCATTGGCCAGTATCGTATGACCGGTAACAAGGCGGCATCATTCAGGTTTGGTAAACGACACATGGTGATAATAATCTACAGAAACTAATTGTAATTAAATCCTTTGATTCTATTAACTGGTAGACTGAGGGATTGATTTTCTCTCATGTCGTATTTCTGGTACTAGTTTCGTTGAAGGCACTGAGTTTACAAATGGGATAGAGGTAAATTGGATGCATTGTGGTCTGATTACGTGAGGACCACAATGGATCCCATTTAGGCTCTATACATTCAAGATTGAGAACAATATCAATAAGTTAACTGTCACTCCTATTATTAGAAGTGAATTGCAGTTAACCCTACAATTGAGAGAATAAAATAAGGATAAGATTTGGTAAATCTATTTTCCTTAAAACACTGAGGGTTTATCATTACTTAAGTTTTGATAACTTACTTCCCTCATATTCTTTTATTCCATACATATAACACAACGGGTGATGAACACAATTTATGGGTGAATATCAAATGGGTTGAACACATGTGAGATAGAAATTGGTATCCATAGTTGTATTGCAAGTGGTGTTGAATGATGTTAAGTATGTGGTGGGATGTCAGCTGGGGCTTGTCCCCTACGCATGCCCTGTATATAAGCATGTTTGATTTGGATGAAATACTATTTGTAAGTATAACTATGGAGAGGACATTGTGTGAGACAAATGAGACAATTATCAATGAGACTTGTGTATGACATTGTGACTGTGAATGACAATAAATCAATTTCTTTCAATTACTAAACTTATGAACTCACCAACCTAGTGTTGACTTTTTTTAAATGCATGATTTCTCAGGTGACGAACATGTTTAGTCATCAAGCATTCAGGACTTAAGCTAGAGGACTTTTAGAGGACCTAGCTTTATTTTGTGTTGTGCATATTTTTGGAATGACAAAACTTTGAATCATCTTTTGTAAATCTTGTGCAGATACAAGATAGCTACTTATGATTCTTTTGGATAGATTTACTTAGTTAAATTATAAACATGGCAATGTAATTTAACTTTGTAATTTTATATCAATGCCATGTAGCATTTCTCATTATATATCATGTGCCATGTAAACAATTTGATCTCTATGATTATCACAACGATATCGTGCCCTGAGAACCTTCTGCCCGACGGGAAAGTCGATCCAGCCCGCCGGCTCAGGGTGTGACACTCTGTGATATAGAAACATATATGTCTTTTGTTGTAAATCATGACTGTGAAACTTTGAAAGTTACACCGTACTCTTCCGCAACGACAAGGGTGTGACACATTTGTACCTAATCCAAGTAATTGAGAAGTAAGGTGTTGTTTGTCAACCTTCGAATCATTGATGCTAAATCAACAAGAGATTTGGTTAGATAATATGCTCTAAGTCATTTAAATGCTAAGCAGGTAATTTTGTTCGTTTGTACCTCAATTACTCATGGTAATCTAACATACACATAAATTAACGAGTTAATTACACATATTTTTCATTTGATTTATGAAAAGATATAGGTTCGAGCATTAAGGATTTAAAGTATTAACCTTTAATTTCCTGTTTTCAATTTTGTAACAAATTTAGGTATTAAGTGATAAAATAACAAAATATCTTTGATTTTAACTATTCAAAAGGTCACACTAAAAAGGTCTCACTAACGAGTTGTGGCATGTCAAACGGTTGGAGATGGAACTGTTGCTAAAATCATTGAACTTGAAGATTAGAAGTCAATTGTATCCATTGTTTCTTGGCATTTTTTAGTAGATCTTCATCTTACATTTATGTAAACTCGTATGCTATTACATATCTATGTCACCTTAGGGTTGTTGTTTTTAACTGAAACTCGAATACCAAACCTTAACCAAATTAACTCGAGTCACCTTAGTATTAATTTTTCTTTCATATATTTTGTTGTAAAACATTATGTTTTATATTGTTGTTTATATAGTATGGTTGTCTTTACAAAGACTCAAATAACATTAATACTTTATGTTAAACTTTGACTTTTCAAAATTCAATTATGTTAACTTTACAAAATAGTATATCAAGGACAACTTGAACCCTAACTTAAACCAACCTAAAATACCCGAAGACCAAAACCTGATACTAAATACACATACCTTAAATGGTTGGGTTCCCGTTTTCATTTCAAAGTTGAAAACTTGAGCCACCCAACCCGAGAAGACCGAAACCCGATTAAAGAACCCGTATGACACCCATGCGCTGAGTTAAAAGCAAAAATTGATGGCCATAAGACAAAACAACAACAACAACAAGCATACCCAGTAAAAATCCTACTTAGAGTAGGGTATGGGAGGAAGGATAGAGACAAAATTTACCCCTATCTCAGTTGGGATAGAGACTAGAGAGGCTGCTTCGAAAAAGTCCCCGGCTCAAAGTCATCGTTGGAGGTTAATCATCCCAATGCTTTTAACGATTATTTTCACAAAATAAGTAAAATAACGTTAAAATTAATGCAATTACTATAAATAATTAAAATAATGAAAAGGAATAGTATGGATATTATTATTATATATTTAGTGGCCCCATTGTGTATATATATATATATATATTATATTATATTATTTAGGTTCCTGATCCATGTAGCGACGTTTTAAAAATTTAGACTTAAATCATCAGAAGTTTTTTTAATTTTAAAAAAATAGTAAACAGAGATAAAAATATTAAATTTGAGAGATTTGCTTAAAAATTTGAGTTTTTTTTTTTAAAATTTGAGAGATTTGAGACATCATTTAGTAATGTTTTAAAAATTTAGAGTTTGATCATTAGAAGTTTTTTAACTTTAAAAAGTAGTAAACATAGATAAGGGTATAAATTTGAGAGATTTGTTATAGATTTGGATTTTTATTAACTTTGAGATATTTACTTAGAGATTTTAGTTTTTTTTTTTAATTTAAACGATTGATGAGATGGATTTTGTAAGTAATTTTTATATTATTTTAAACATATTTTTGAGGTTTTGTATGATTTTATGTTTTTATGAAAAATTTATATATAGTTCGTGATGAGAGATTTGATGTAACTTATGCCTCTGCAAATGATATAAAATACTCGTTCTCAGGAGTATACTGTGATAACCCGCCGCAGCGCGCGGGTTGAATAAAAAAATGCATGTAAAAGGAATAGTAGAATATATATATATATATATATATATATATATATATATATATATATATATATTATAGTGAGTGGGCCTTTTATAATATTATATATATATATATATATTATATTATTATATCTTATATTATTTAGGTGTCTGATTCATGTAATGACGTTTTGAAAATTTTGATTTGGACCATTATAAGTTTTATTAACTTTGAAAAGTAGTAAACAAAGATGAATGAATTAAATATGAAAGATTTGTTTACAAATTTGAGTTTTTCTTATAATTCAAACGATTGGTTGCCGGTGAGACATATTTTGTGTTTAATTTTTTATATTATTTTTATAACATATTTGTGAAAATTTTGTATGATTTTTTGTTTTTATGAAAAATTTGTATAAAGATCGTGATGAAAGATTTGATTTTGCTATTTAACTTATGATTCTGCAAATGATATATAATACCTATTATCGAGAGTGTACTGTGATAACCCGCCGTAACACGTGGAGTGAATAAACCTGGTATAAATTATATGCATGCATCGCAAATGAGACGTACCATAATACAAAAGAGTGTTACAAATAAAAAAAATGAGATCTATTTTGTAGTTATTAAAGTTAAAGATTTATTTATTTAAATGTAAATTTACCGGAATCAAACACTGGATTGGGGTCCGCCTTAGGCATCATTGTGACTACGAATCAAAAGCTTCCATATCTTTCTTTCAAATTTCAAACCTCACTTTGCTTCCGTCAATGGAGTTTCCGCCCGATCGCATCAACGGAACTGAACAATCATCGGTACAACGTCGTGTGGGATTGGTTTACGATGAAAGGATGTGCAAGCATTCAACACCTGAAGCCGAGAGACATCCCGAAAACCCCGATCGTATTCGTGCTATCTGGTACAAACTCATGTCCGCTGGAATTCATCACAGGTGAGTTCTTTTACACACGGAATACGTTTTTATATGCACTTTTAAGCTTGTTTTAATTTGATTTGTAGCTATTTTAGTGGAGATTGTAGTGTTTCATAGTTGAAATTACCAACAATTTAGTGTTTGGTGGAATTATAAGGGAAATATTTAGTGGAGATTGTAGAGTTTCATAGTTGAAATTACCTACACTTTAGTGTTTGGTGGAATTATAAGGGAAAGCCTAGTGTGATTTTGATTGATTTCAGTGGAAATATATGTATTTTGAGACAATTTTACTTCTGAAAACACTGTTTGTCATTTGATACATGATCTGTTCATGCTGTTTGTAATGTTATGCCTTCAATTATGGAAAAAAGTAAATAAAATTTCCTTTTCTTGCAAATGTTTTGACTTTATATTGTAGGCTATCTTTCATGAATCATGTTGATTTTCCTAATCATCACATTTTAAATTATTGGCTCAGTTTTATACAGTTTCTTGCTTGGTTAGCGTGATCACTTGATAAAACAATATAACAAACAAACATACTCAGTTTATCCTCACTTTTTGAGGGATGGAGGAGAGATGAAGTACTGCTACCCAAAAATATGGTAGAGATGCTGCTTCTAAAAAAACCCATGCTCATAAAACCGTGTGTCTTTTTTTCCCTCAAAACATTGCATAAACACTTAAACATAATAAATCAATACACTAACACAAAGACCACAAAACACATATATAAGAACGCTTATAGAAACATCAAGCATAAACTGTGCATATAAATAATGAAAAGCAGTACAGGGGACTAGTCGTTGGTCGGCCCTCTCCCGATTAATTTTAACCTAGTCGTTATATAAATCGGTAGTCGGAACTAGTCGGAGATAATCGGAGCTAGTCGGAGGTAGTCTGCGAGTTGGGTTAATCGGTCAAGGGCAAAAAATCGGTCAACATGCCATACAAATTGGGGTTTTCCTTCTTCCCTGTCTCAGTCGCTCCCAAAATACGCTCGACCTGTCAAAAGGAAGCTGCACACGCTAGGGATTGATCTACTCGTCTCTACCTTCTCACACTCGGGTATAGCAGCTGACTATTTGTTTTTGTTCTACAATTGGGCAGAAAGATGATGAATTTTGAACTATTTGATATTTGAAGTATTTAAACTAATATGTTAATGTTTGAATTTTTAAGTACTTTGTTATTATCTTTAAGTTGATTAGAAAATTATTTGAATTTTGAAATATTATATTTATATTAATGTGTGTGTATATAAAATTTTGGAAAATCCTGTATAAAAATTTCAATCCGATTAATCCCTAGTCCCTACCTTGCCGACCGACCAGCGACTAGCGATTTCAACAACCATGTTACAGGTAGAAAAGGCGTGAAAACAATACCTGAATCCTAACTTTAACTCCTGTCTTATTATTGTAGCGATTCTTCAAATGCTTCTTTTTTTTACCCTTTTCAATTGCTGGAAATCTGGATTTTGTTATCAATTTATCTTGTATTAAATTGGTTTTGTGATGTATTCATGATAACGCATTAACGCCCCATTTGCGGTGCACACATATTATGTACATGTGTGGGCTCTCAAGGGGCAAAAGTAAAATTGGACTAATTTTAACGTTATTTTACATATTTTGTGAAAATAACGTTAAAAGCGTCGGGACGATCAACTTCAAACGATAACCTTGAGCCGGGGATTCCTTCGGAGCAACCTCTCTATCCCAATTCCCAACTGGGATAGGGGTAAGGTTTGTGTCCATCCTTCCCCCAGACCCTACTGAATAGTGGGAATATATTGGGTAAGTTTGTTTGTTTGTTTGTTTGATGTATTCATGATTGACCTTGTATGCACTTTTTTTTATTTCAGATGCATGGTCTTTGATGCCAAAGTAGTGGAAGATAAATATATAGCTGCAGTTCATACTAGTAATCACATTGATCTGATCAAGACTATAAGCTCCAAAAAGACAGCATCACAAAGAAACAGGGTGGCTGCTAGATACAATTCAATATATTTCAATGAAGGTTCATCAGAATCTGCTTATCTCGCTGCTGGTTCTGTGCTTGAGGTGAGACGCTTTTATATATGTTTTCTTGTTTAATCATTGTAAATAGATGTATTTGTTTTGTATTTGTCAGTAAATTGTTAATAAAATCTGTTAAACAGGTTGCTGAGAAAGTTGCAAAAGGGGAACTTAACTCTGCCTTTGCAATTGTTAGACCTCCTGGACACCATGCAGAAGAAAATGAACCAATGGGATTCTGCCTATACAACAATGTTGCAATTGCAGCAAGATTTCTTCTTAACCAAAAAGTGAGAGCTATATGTGTTTTTATATCATTAACATGTGTACAACATGGCTATAATGAATCATTTAGTTGGTTAAATCTTGTTATGTTTTAGGATTTAGGTATCAACAAGATACTGATTGTTGATTGGGATGTTCATCATGGAAATGGTACTCAAAAGATGTTTTGGAAAGACCCTCGAGTGCTATTTTTCTCTGTTCACAGGTAAAGTACATTATTTTCTTTCGTTACTTGGTCTTATTTTGGTCTGTAAGATGCATAATCTTTTTGTCATGCTTATTTTTAGACTACACTACTACGTGCAGGCATGAGTATGGGAGTTTTTATCCTACTGGTGATGATGGTTCACACGTTATGATCGGTGAAGGACCTGGGGCAGGATATAATATAAATGTTCCATGGGAGAATGGTCGGTGCGGAGATGCAGATTATATTGCTGTTTGGGACCACATATTAATTCCAGTTGCAAAAGACTTTAATCCTGACATAATTATAATATCAGCAGGATTTGATGCAGGTTGGCTCCACTAACTGTCACTGAGCATTATTTGTGTGTGATTTCTTTATCTTCCACAGTTAGATGAAACTCTGAATTGTGTACTTGAGCAGCCATTGGTGATCCTCTAGGAGGCTGTCGTGTCACGCCACATGGTTATTCTATTATGTTGAAAAAGGTCAGCTAAATAATAATCTAGGAACATGTTCTCAGTTTTACAAGAATACCATGTTCATAAATGAGTAAGCTTGCTTTTGTTTGAAGCAAAACAAACTTCCTGGAACAGATACATTAATGACATTTCTGGTATTTGGTGATTTGTCTAGCTGATGAAGTTCAGCAGGGGAAAGATTATTATGGCTTTAGAAGGTGGATACAACCTCAACTCATTAGCAAACTCAGTTGTTGCTTGTGTGGAAATGTTGCTAGAAGATAAACCTGTTGCTGAATCCTTGGAGGTTTATCCATTTGAATCCACATGGAGAGTGATCAAAGCGGTAAGATCGTGTGTCAATGAATTATTAATATGAAAATCATTCAAAAGTTGCTTCTTATTGCTTAAATGTTGCATTTGTTCAGGTCCGTGAGAAATTAAGTACATTTTGGCCAACTCTAGCAGACAAATTGCCTGAGGAGTTGACAAGCAGAGTAACATCTCAACATCAGGTGGCAGTTTTTTGCAATCCAATTTTATGTTTTTGAAATTATTTTTATCATAATTGTTGATCTATCTTCAACAATTGGGTATTTTTTCACCACCATGTGGTTCCAGATATACAGCTCTCAATCAGAAGATGAATATGAAGATGGTCCAAACACATTACCAGAGGATCTTGAAAATGATGTTACAATACCACTTTCAAAATTGAATCTCAGTGAAGATGCGGGTTCAGGTTACAAATATATTACACTTTCAAAAATTCTTTTTTATATACTCTCTCCCAGTCTCCCTTAATAGGCTGCAACTAAATCTAGATCAAGTCACTGCCACTTCTCAAGCTTGGAGATCTCAGTTGGCGAAAATTGATGTTTGGTATGCCTCATTTGGATCAAACATGAGTGAGCCAAGATTCCTTTGTTATATACAAGGAGGCCAGGTAAAACAGCTCCATGAACCACGGAAACTGATTGCAATCTGTTTATGACTTTTGTTGTTTGGACAAACAAATTCTGCTTCTAATTAAATGATTAACAGGGATCACATAATCAGTTTCATACCTACTGCAACAAAACTGATCATCAAAATGAAAGTAATTTACCATTTTTCCCCTGCTAACCTATTTTGCAGGCAGAAGGCATGAAACGGCCATGTCGAGGGGCCGTGGATAAAACTAAGCCAAAGGAGGTCATGTGGAAGACGGTTCCTCACCGTTTATTCTTTGGTAGAGAGAGTACAGCTACTTGGGGTCCTGGAGGTGTTGCGTTCCTTAATCCTGAATCTAATTATCAGGAAAAAACCTTTATATGCCTTTATAAGATCACGTATGTTAATTGTTGCCTTAAAATTTTACACACATTTTGTTATATATATTACACATATATAATCATCCCACATTGATTTTGATTTGTCAATTTATGCAGTCTTGAGCAGTTTAATGATGTTCTGCTTCAGGAAAATGTCCGTATAGACACAAGCTCTCCTTTCTTTGATCTGAATGCTTTAGACTCCATTGAATATGAAAAAACTATTTCTTTGGAAGCTCTCAAGGTACAACACTTTGAGTCTGACTTATAAGGGTCAACGATTTTCAATTCCAAAACTCATAATCATTATTAGTATATCCCATCATTAGCAAAGCTAAGGTAGGGTCTGAAGAGGGTAAGATGTAGATAGCCTTACCTCTACCCTGTAGGAACAGAGAGACTGCTTTCAATGAGACCCCCGACTCATGATGCCCGATTAACCGACCAACCCAATGGTTTTAATGTTATTTTCACAAAAATAAAGTAAAATAACGTTAAAATTAGTGTAACTTTATTTTTGCCCTTAAGAGTCGACACAAATATACATGATATGCACGCACTGCAAACATTATTTTCAATTCCAAAACTACAAATGTTAAAAGTGTGTTGGTTTTGCGCAGGATGGTTGGTACCATAATGTAGTTTACTTAGGAAAGGAGAATGATATTCCAATTCTAACAATGACGTAAGCTCATTTTCCTTGAAAATTTAAATCTTTCTTCAAGTTTTTAGAACCATTTTAATTTCAAATCCAGGTGCACTCATACGGCTGTTGAGGGATTCAAATCTGGGAAGATACCAATTTGTGCACCACCTAAAGAATATGCAGACACCCTGGTTAGAGGACTTGTACAGGGAAAACAACTGTCAGAAGATGAAGCGGTTGCTTATATTCAGGAAGCCACTACTAAACCGTTATAATTGAAACTTTAATCATATGTATATTCCTTAAAAACAAGTTGCTTGAACAACTTGTCCTAGTAGTTCTGCTTTCTCAACTATATTCATGCTTTTGACTTTCGAAAGTCAATTGACAACTTCTATTTTTGTAACCTGGTTAAGCCTTGAGCTTTTGTTAATGTTTTGTTTTCTGTTCGTTTGATCATATGAATTGTGAATTTGGCTTCTAGATGGACTGGTTAGAACCAGTGGTTAAAAGAACTTTATTTTAACTAGAAATATAAACATGAAACATGTATTAAAAGATTTAAAGTAAAAAAAACTGCTATTCTGTAAAAATAAATAAAAAAACATTTAGAACATAATTTAAATACTTTATTATCCTTATCAATACAATTACAAGTAAAATCTTACCCTACAAAGGGTATAAATGTAAACAAAATTGATACCATTCAAGCATCAAAGATCCTGTCGACTTCATTGTCAACGAGATTTGAGTGCAGCATGGCCTGTGTCATTCAAATGTTTATGTAATTTGTTCCTGCCACAGAAGCAAAACCATATTAAGTCCCAACTGCCAACAAATAAACTTATGAAAGACATAAACCTTAACCCTGGGCATATGGTAAAATACATACCTTGAATCAAAGTCTACTCCACAAGTATCACATTCATGCCCAGAATTTCTTGATGTTGCCTGTAATCACAAAAACGACTTTAGACCAAACATTGTAAAAGTTGGTAAACTATGTCAAATGCAAATTGGTATAAATAATAGTAATATGAATAAAAATGTATCAATATACCTTCTGCTTCTTCCCCTTGGAGGGGGCTTTTACTTTAGAATTTGCCTCCTTTTTATTGGTAACTTTGGATGCAGGGGCTTGCTTTGAAACCTTGATCTTTCCCGAGTGCCCCTCGTCTCCTCCAACATTGTTCTTGTTGTCATCACAAGTTATTTCCTCAGGGTGTAAACCATCTTCACATTTCTCATCCACCTCCACTGTCTTACTTAACTCAGGCTTATCAATTCTCTCATGTTCTTCATTTTCATCTCTTTTAGCAGTTTCTTTCCTACCTTGAGTACCTCCCCTCTTTCTTCTACCTTTCTTATTATTGTACTCCATCAAGTCTATTTCTTCTTCAGCCGCAACTTCAACATAAACTTTCTTCTGCTTCCTCGTTGATCCAAGATTTTTTCTGTTATTTAACATTGCTTTTAAAACACTATTCTCATCATCTTCTTCTTCATCATCCTCTTCTTCATTATCCACTTCCTCTACACCATTAGCAACATCAACAAACTCCTCCTCTGATTCGGTTTCTTGATCATCATCTTTTTCTTCCTTCTGTATTTCAATACCTTTGAACTGTTCTTTTAGCATTTCAACCTCATCAACCGACACAAGCCCATCTGCATCATCAACATCATCATTATCGTCATCATCATCATCATCATCTATGATTTCTTGTTCTTCTCCTCCAAAAGCTTCTCTCAGCTCTGCTACTTTCTCTTTATGTTTCTTAGACTGCTCATGATTCTTCCATTGTTTCTCACTTTTGAACTTCTTCCCACACGCGACACAGTATAACTCATTCTTCCTTGCATCTTCCTCCTCCTCATCCACCACCTCATCCATCACATCATCCTCCACCTTCGCCCAATCAGGCTCCTCATACGCCCTAGCTCTCTCCGCCTTCTCTCTTTCCATCTCCTTCTTCTTTGCCCTCTCTTCTTCTTTCTTTTTCTCTATCTCTTCACTCCTCTTCATCTGCATATCAATCACTCTTTTATCCCTTTTTTTCACAAACTCTGCTAAACCCCTAACAGTTTCAATATATTCCTTCCTGGCCTTCTTTCTAATCTTCTTATTCTCCTCCTCCATCAACCTCCTAGACTTCCTATTCGGTCCCGCCATAGAATCATACTGATCAGCCCAAACAAAATCCATCACAGTTACAAACCCTAGCCAGTACCCGTAGAAAGCATTCACTTGTGCATATGGACTTTCCAAATTGCCCATCAAAGGTGCCTCTTTAACAATATTCCCTAACCCTAACGTCTTCGCAAAATTCAACTCGTTTCGATATATTTTATCAAATACGTCAGCGTAAACCTTATAAAATCCCTTACCTTTATCGGAAAATCCAGAATACACAGAATTTGAGAAGAAACTGAACAAATCGGGGACGACGGCAGAGCCAGATGACGAATTGTTAGGGTTTGTACCGGAGAAGAGGATCTGAGAGCGGTGAGAATCGTACCATGCTCGTTCTCGCACGTCCGAGAGTACTTCGTAAGCGTTGACAAGCTCTTGAAAAGATGCGGTGGCTTCGGCTTCCGATATGCCGGACTTGATTAATTTGTCAGGGTGCCGTTGGAGGGCGAGCTTTCGGTACGCCGATCGGATCTCGTCGGCGGTGCAGTCACGGTGGAGACCGAGGACTTCGTACAGGCATCGTTTCTCCGGCGACGTCATTGCTTCGCCGGCAAGGGGAGGCTCAACTAGGGTTTTGATCACCTAATATGCAGTTAGCTTGTACCGCGTATATATTAAATTTAAGAGGAGGAAGACGTTAAATTCAATAATTTTGTTGCTTGGATAGTTGGTTCTCTAACTAGCAAAGGGTCATTGCCATACGCCCATACCTCTTGGTTTTCAAAATATAATGGCACGGGTTCAAATTTCTTTTAAAGACAAAATAAGGGTTATTGAAAGGTTAGAGGGTTTTCGGTACGGTTTCTTTCTGGGATAGTGGTGGTGTCTTAACGGAGGTGATGGTAAGTAAACCTTGATAACATGACCTGAAAATTAGTGGTTCACATGTTGATATCAAATGCCGTTAAAAAAAGTTGGTTCTCTAACTTTGAAAACCGGTTCAGTACAACCTCTATATGGTATCGGTATGGTATTGATATTGGTACTTGCATCTTGCTATATAATAATCATGTGAAATGATATTGATACTAGTTCGATATCGAAAACATTGGTATCGAATTTTTGAAAATGTGAGCATCGAATGTTACAGTGAATCTATCGGTTGATATAAATACTAGGTATATGGGGTTTCCTTCTCATTCAACATATAGATATTAGTATTGTTTAGAAGAAAAAAAAGTCAAAAAACTAAAAAGAGTTCCCAAGAACAATTTAAATTGCGTGTCATTATGATAATTATTATAATTATTTTTTGAGTAAATTACGATTTTAACCTTTGTGATTTTAATGTTTTAAGTATTTCAATTTAAAATACAATCTTCAATCAATGTAGCCCGTGTGACTTAAACTATTAACGGTTTTGGCTATCAAACCTAACTGTTCTAACGATTTTGGCCTCCAAACCTAAGACCATGTGCAATGGTCTCACCGTGAAATTAGTGGGATCCAGTGGGGTAGTGGGATCCAGTGGGAACACCGCCCCCTCCTAGTGGAGTCAAAATTTTGCTTCCAACGGCTTCCGCTCCCCGTTGAGCTTCAATAGATTTCATTGGTGCATTTTAAAAAATGGGACCCACAAGGGGTTTAATAACAAATAAAAAATTATAAATTAGTGATGGTGTGGCTCAGTGGGGAAGGTTTTACAGTGGGGTGACCATTAGACCATGTCTAACGGTCACCCTGCCCGCCCAGCTGGGATGCTCCATTCGGCGGCTTCCAGCGGGAACACCGCCACCCGCCTAAGCGGGTCCCGCCCAACCCCCTCCCACGGCCCCCGCTCCCCGCGTGATTTCTTGGTTTTTGATTGGCCAACAAAAATCTAGCCGTTACCAACGGCTTCTTCCTAAAATTTTTTTTTTAAAACCAAATAAATACTCAACCTTTTTACCCAAAAAACCACCCAAATCTCTTCATCTTTCATCTTTCTCTCTATATTTTAAAAAAAAATATCAAACATGAATCCAAGGCCTAACAATCCCAATCCCGAATTCAACCCGTTCTCATACGATCCCGAATCGCTTCGAAATTTATTGGTTCAACTACAACAAAACCCGAACATCCAACACTTTCAACAACAGAACCCAAACTTCCAACCACCACCAAACTTCCAACCCGGTTTTGCTCCCTACTCCCAAAGCGGTTTTCAACAAAACATTTCCCAACCTCGCTTCGAATTAGATTCCGGGTCACCGAATCAACCTGATAACGAAGTCGTGCCGGAGACACAAAACACTCAAAAAAGCAATAAAAAAGGGAAGAAAAACAAACAGGCGGCCGGAGCGGGGCCGAGTAGTGGTCCAATGGCACCGAAACAATGGACTCCCGATGAAGAAACCGCTCTCGAAAAATGCTGCATGGATGAATCCGAGAACAAAACCAAAGGTAAAAACTATTTTACTTAGTTTTGTTATTTATTTTTTTAAAGCGTATAAATTTTTTTACTTACTTTTGGTTAATTATTTTTTTTGTAGGTAATTCGCAAAAACGCGAAAATTTTTGGAAAAAAGTCACCGTTACTTGGCACAATATGATGGGCTTCGATGCCGAATACCGCACATATCATCAATTAAATTCAAAGTGGAAGGATATGTGCACCAAGTTAATAAAGTTTAGTGGGATCTATAGCAACTGCGCCAACAACCGGAAAAGCGGGATGAGCGACGAGAACGTGTTGAAATGGGCCGAAAAGGAATACCAACTAAAGAGTAACGGCCAAACATTTAACCACTACCACGTTTGGGTGGCGATAAAAGACTCGCCAAAATTCCGTGTTCTTTGCCAAGAACGTAACGAGGTCCAAGGTTCTTCAAAAAGAACCAAAAACTCCGAATCGAACGAGTCTTCGCCGGGGGGTTCGACCGCCCATACAAATTACACGGTTAACCTCGAGGATGACGAGGAAGAAGCCGAGTTCGACCCCCCCCCCCCCCCCGGAACCGGTTAGACCGACAGGGCGAGATACAACAAAACGGGCTTCCTCTTCGAGTCTTCAAACCGTCTCCTCTAACCCGACAACAATCGATCTCGCTGATCAACTCCAAGCTTTCACAAATTTACAAAAACAAAAACACGAGGATAAGAAAAAAAATGCACGAAAAAAAGCTTCAAATTCAAGAAGAGAAGACTCTCCGAACCGACCTCAGAGCAATGGAGTCTTTGCCTCCCGAAGAACTCGACGAGGAAGAACGTGAAATAATGAAAAAATTGAAAAAGAAACTCTTTGATAAATATCGTTAAATTGTATTTTTATTTGAATTTTTAGTTTTTTTTCTATGGTTTATTTTATTTAAGTTTGCAATGTAACTTTTATTTTATTTGTATTTTTATTTGAATGGTTTAATTAAATCCTAAAGTTTTTATTTTTAGTTTGCAACAAAAAAAAATAAATAAATCAATTAAATTTAAATAATGTTGATGATGTGGAATAGTGAGGAAGAGTTTTCAGTGGGGTGACCATTGTGGGTGTTTAAGGTTTTCAGTGGGGTGATGACGTGACAGGAAATTTCAGTGGGGAAGGGTTTTCAGTAGGGTGACCGCTGTGAATAGTCTTAAGGGGTTTTAAGACTTTCAGTGGGGTGATGACGTGGCAGAAAATTTCAGTAGGGTGAGATTTCAGTGAGGTGACCACTGTGGATAGCCTAAATGTGGTTGGGGGCCATATTAATAAACACAAGGGCTGAATCGTTAGTTGTTTAAACCACATAGGTTGTATTGATAAAAGATTTTGTTTAAGGTTGAAATAGTTAAAACACTTAAATCAAATGGACCAAAATCATAATTTACTCTTATTATTTCATGACAAACAAGAAAATATTATATGAAAGGATTGTTTAAAAAGATTTTAAAATAGTTCACACATATACTTGACAAAAATAGAATAACTAAATACCATAAAACAATAAAGCATATAACGAATTAACAACAAAAAATAACCCCCTAAAAACAACACCACTAAGTATTGAATTGTCAGGCAAAAACAAGAAGAAACGCTTTTGAGATCCAAAGCTTTCTCCTTGTGAGATAACATGACGTTGAAGACTTGAAGCAACAACCTAACAATTTGTAAATGTCCCAAGTAGCATTAAGAACAAAACTTTCAAAACACAAACTGAACTCACACCAAAAAACAAACCAAACATGAACATCAGAAATAATAATGTATGATCAACGAGAGTGTTCTAGGTATAAGTAGACTCCATAAGCATAGGTAGATCTACGTAGGTAGGTTCTAGTCTCGAAACATCAATGATTTTTCAGTTTATATAGACATTTATAAAATGTATTTTCAAGTGACAACATTGTTTTTTGAACTATTGACAACATTAATTATCAGATGATGGTAGAAACAAGAAAATACATAATTGATTATTCCATTTGTTATAATGAAAAAAAAAAAAGTTTCGATCAAAGATGTTATTCAACGTTTTCAAAAGATGAAACTCGTCATAAAACTAAAACATACAAATACAATGGCTTAATTGAAAAAAAAAATTTTATAGATCTGCCACCTCCTATAAATGATCTTTAAGGGATAGCAACACCTTTCTTTTACCTCATTTTTATTATTCATTATATATTTAAAGAAAACTTGATTTATATAATGAAATATAATGGCATGATAAATTAAAAATCATGTATATTAATAATATGCCAATACTAATGATTTCTTGTCCTAATGGTAAGATGGGGGTATAGGGGAAGTGATAGGAGACCCAGGTCATGGGTTCGATTCTTTATCTCACCCGGTTTTACTGGCCTTCCACCGTTGTGCCTTTGGTCGAGTGCTTGGGTCGAGTTTTCCCCGGGAATTGGTGGATGGTGGGCTAGGGGCTCTGTCAGTCTGGACTAGTGGCTAGCTTGGGCATCATTTAGCCATTGGGGGCCGCGTACGAAGTAACTGATAGTTGATTAGTTGGTCGTTCAAAAAAAATTAATAATATGCCAATAATTGTATATCAACATAATGTGACAAATGTTTTGAAGAGAAGGGTATTGTATCAATATAAATTGCACTTTAATCATGCTACTTTCTTATAGTACGTAGTATTTAATTTAATTACTTAAACTAATGAATTGGGAATTTTGAAGCTCAGTTATGTATTACTATATATTTCATGTCAGGTTATATTAACAAATCCAATCTCAAACCATTTCATTTTCATTAACCAATAATAATCCAACATAACATCAACAAGATATTTAACCAACAAGCAAATATAACATTAACAAAATATTTAACGAACAATATAACATTTAAAATATTAAACAAATAATCAAACATATAAATCAAATAATAAGGTAAAGTTTAAACGTAATATTTAATTTATTTTAATTACTTAAACTAATAAATTGGGTTATTTAGAATCTAATTTAAGAGATGATTGACTCTAATAGCATCAACGAATCGGGTCGGTTGTTTGTTCGATTGGTTCTAGGACTGTCCAAAAAGCTCAAATCTCGGATTCGGCTTATAGCTTGTTTGGAAAAAACTCGGATAAAGGTCGGCTCGGATAAAGCTCGTTGGTAACCGAGCCGAACCGAGTCGGGTCCGAACCAAGGCTGGCTCGGCTCGTATCTCGCTTGTTGCTCAGCTCGTGGCTCGGATCGTTTGTAAAAAAGTCTATTCTAAAATATAAAATTATACGGTTACTATTAATAATAAATATACTTTGGTGTGATTTTGTAGTTATGTTAAAAAAGAAAAAATAAAAGAAAATAGGACGGAAATACGAAATGATTCTCAATTCTCACGCGGTCACAACCAGACATCGGTCGATCACAGACAACCAGACATCTCTCGCATGTGACATTTGTAGAAGTCAGGACTCAATGGCGAAAACGAGTCGAGTTGAGGTGAATGCAATTCAAATATTAAATTTTTTATGTAAAAAACTAGCCGAGCTGAGACGAACCAAATCGGTTAAAAACGAGCAGAGTCTGAACCAAGATTTCAGGCTTGGTTTAAATCCGAGCCGAGTCCATGTTGACCCCTGGCTCGGGTCGGTTCAGCTCGTGAACACCCCTAACTGGTTCTAACAACACACTTGAAAGTGAGAGCCTGGAGAGATAAAAGGATTGTTCATATCTTTGATTTTTAGACAATGTTTTCAGAACCGGATCGGATGTCGGACCGGACACTTTTGGTTACCGGTCAGACGGTTGGACCGGATTCAAAAACCGGATGACATAATAAAAATATTAAAAATTTCAAAAAAATTATAGAATTATAAACACATTTAAACAAAATAATTAATTTTCAAACAAATATAATCATGCCAAAAAAATTCAAGCTTTGATTTTGATGTTTAATTATTTGGATTTTATTTTAAAAAAATTTGAAATCCGATTCGGCCAGTTCCCTTGAGTCACATGTTGTTTTTGGGCTGGCCGACCCCTAATTCCCGGTCAGATCTTCAACACATTGTTTTTAGGGTGAGACAACACATGAACACGTGAAAGTTTGGCAAAAATTTTTATGTGTGCATATAATTTTTGATTTGCTATTATTAGGATTATAGGAAATATGTTTTGTTTAATTATGAATTAACGTTTGAGCTAAAATCTAAATGTGGTTTAATTTTTAAATAGTTATTGGGTATTTGAGTAATTGGTTGGTATATAACTTATATAAGAATTAATAAAGTTAGAAGCATAATTGTTTAAATACATATTCGTTTAATACTTGTAAAATTTTAAAATCGTAAGTTAATTTTCTTTCGACTGGTCGGGATCGATTGAAAAATCTAATATGAACTGATATTAAAATTTCTTGAGGTGACTCGAAATCAGATCATATGTATATTACCCAAAAAAAAGTTTTGCAGGGTACGAATACCCTCGTATATTATATATGTAAGCAAGGTAGTGTACCCATGCCATAATCATGTTATTTATGTTTTTATAAAAATACGTTACTTAAAACACAATATAATCGTGATATAATCAAAAAAATACAGAAA
Source organism: Mikania micrantha (assembly GCA_009363875.1). Classification (NCBI taxonomy): domain Eukaryota; kingdom Viridiplantae; phylum Streptophyta; class Magnoliopsida; order Asterales; family Asteraceae; genus Mikania; species Mikania micrantha. The sequence goes on along the minus strand of SZYD01000768.1, from coordinate 49,045 downwards.
AAAATATAGCTAAAAAGCTTGTAACTCAACTACCACTTTATGATTTTTATAAGGCATTTGTGAGGTTATGCATTCAAATTCTGATCAAAGCGGTCAGCAAGGGGTTTTATCTCATAGTGCTTTTCAACCTGAGAGACAGGTGGAAGGTAGGTGAATTTGCTCGATTCAGCACTCGACAACACCTGCGCGTTAGAAACCAGGGAATTGGTAGCGGACTGTGATTTCAATGTGTGAGTTCTTAGTTCCGAGGAACCATTTGGGTTATGAAGAGCCATGCTGCTGAGCCCTAATTTACGTTCAAAAAAACAAAAAAAAACACACACACACATTGAGGGTTTTGTGATCACAAGCTTGCATTGATGATTCTCTAAGCCCACTGCGGAAAACTAAAATCTTCATATATGCGAATAGCATTATATGAGCTACGATGAATGTTAACTTAATACGAGTCAAAATGTGTAAACTAAAAATTATGTAAATAGAATGTGGATAAGAATGATAAATAATATATTTGATGAAAAAACCATTAAAAATTATTCGAATAAACTATTTGTTTAGTTACAACTTATTTTAAGTTAAACAAAATTAATGATTTTTAAAAACAAAACATTTAAACCCAAACTGATTTTGAATAAAACCCAACTCGCATGTACTCATTCTGATCCGAACTCATTCAGACCTGTTACATGACTCGACCTAACCCACCCATTTTGTCCAATTTATGTAACAAGTTCAAAATGACCCATATTTATATTGTTGGGCTAGAGATTGGCAAAGCTTATGTTGAGGCAAAAATAACCAAAGGTTGATGTTTGGATCTAGGATTTGGGAGTGATAGATGGGAATGAAAATACTCAAATAGATATACTTTGAACAAATTTATTTTTTTTTAATGATCAATAGAAAAGAGTATTGATTGTTGCCATTTTGTGAAGTTTTCAACATTGGTGGTGATCAGGTAAAGTTTTGTTGAGATGAAGAAGTGGTGGTTGATGATAAATTGACATTTATGGGTATGCTACAATCAAAGCCATGTGCGATTTTCTTTTGTCCCAATGCTTTTTTGAAACATCATAATATTTTTTCAATGATTTAAATAAAATGTGTTACTGTTTGCTCCATAAAAGTTTTAAAACCATGAAATATGCTGAAGAAATTATAACACCAAAGATCTAAAATTAAATATGTCAAAATGCATTGCATTATATGTTATTTTTTTTTGTTGATATATAATTTTATTTGGCTCGGTTTGATTTATTTTAAGAAAAAATTACCAAAATGTCCATTTGATCAGGTTTCTTTCAAAACATTCATTTAATTTTTTCATGCATCAAAATGTTCATATCCTTTATGGGCACCAGCACCCGTAAATATATAGCCGTCCGTCTACATAGTCAGCCACACAAAAATTGTCACGTGTCCTATAAAGGGGCCCGTCCATAGATTATAGGCACTCATGTTAGAGTATATGGACGCCGGGCCCATATAAAACGCTTGGCAATCTTTGTTTTGATATATTTTTTTTGAACTACTAAACTTACTCTCTTTCTAAGTTACACAATAATTACACCTTTGTTTTGATATAAGTTCATGTTTGGGGGCAAAACCACTGATTTGAGGTTTCACGTGTGTGTGATGGAGAATACATTTCATATAAACCCTAGAAAAATCGCTCTGAACGATTTTTAGATTGACAAGAATCCCCCAAATCACGCATTAAAATTCACACACTAATCGTTTATATCATGTGGCAATCGTCTACATCTCTTGTTTCCCCTCGAATTGCTGTATTTTTAGCCCTAATTTTAACTGATCCTTCTTCAACCATACAGTTTCTTTGCGGTAAAAATCTGTTGAATACTTCAACTGCCCTTATATTGATGATGTTCTTCGCATTCATCAGGTCGCTTTCTGCTGATTTTTGAATATTTCACCAATTGTCTAATCCAACCAACCCAATTATACGAGGTTAGATGCACGTTACTCATTTATATATTGTCATTGAGCAATTCAAAGCGTCCCCTTCTTTAATTAATGCGACAACAATCTGCATATGGGTTCATTGATGTTCTAATTGAATTCTGAGTTTTGTTCATTGTTGGAGTCGTCTTGTGTTCGTGGGCATCGATTGTAAGTGTTCAGAGTCTTAATTTTCTGGATTGATTGTAATTCTTGGATTTGCTGACATAGTAGCATATTAGGGCTTTAATTAGGGAACTCTTTGATTTGATGGGATTTTCATTCTTTGATTTGATTGAACATTGGTTAGATTAGTTTTTGTTGTGGAAGGGTGAGAATGGATAAATGGATGGTTGCAATTGCTGCTGGTGCTGGCCATATAGCACAGCATTTCAAAAAGTTTCAGCAGGCTCATGAGCAGATCACATCAGAACCATCGAACCAGGGTTCGTTTAGTGAGAAATCCGACTCTCTGAAGCAACCATCTGACAAGAAATGGCCCTTCCACATGTCAAAGAGAAAAGGCTTGAAAAATGATGATTCTGAAGTTAGAAATGAGGTTTTTCAAGTTGGTTCTACTGCAAACGTGGCTTCTGATAACGGGTTTGATGGCGAAAAGGAGATAATTTCAGGAAGTTATAAGGTTAGTGATGGAAATTTAGAGAATGCTGAAAGGGGTGATTTGCATTTACTAGATGAATCTTTGACACCTAGAAGTAGAATGATGTTTAGAAGTAGGACAATTAGGCGACCATGTAGACCTCTTAACTCGTTAGAAAGATGTGTTATGGCTCATGTTGAAATGAAAGAATATATGCCAAGTCCTTTGGCTTCGCCTTCTATGCAGACCGTGAGGCCGTTTTTGGTGACTGATGGCAGTCATGTAATTAACAGGGCAAATGTGAATTCTTATATTGTGCAACCCCGTGCTGCTGGAAAGAAATTTCAATTATATTCAGAAGGAAGAAACAGTTCTGTAGATGCAACACTACTTATATGTCTTGGTATCTCTTTTGGCATGTTGTATTCTTTCATGGAAACTAAACGTGAGGTGGAAAATCTGAATCTGTTGTTGAAGCAAAAGGAGAATTTGGTTCAAGATCTTGAAGAGGAGATTGAGATGAAAGATTCATTAGTTATGCAAGAGCTTACAATTGATGATCATAAATCACAAATAACAGATTGTTCTTTTGATGATGGATCAGTTCTTTCTGTTACACATGAGCATAAAAATAAAGATTCTGTTTTTATGAAGGCGAAAGATGATGCTTTTAGTAGAATTGAAACTGAGCTTGAAGCTGAACTTGAGATGCTTCAACTGAATATGAGTTCATCCACCTTAGAAAGAAAGATTTCCAATCTTGTTGAGGTAACCAGTTAACATACCTAAATTTATACATTTATTATACTATTTTTTTTGAATAATATTATTGGGTCAATGTGATTTTTTAATTTACATGAGCCATTTGCAGCTTGATCCCGACTTTGAGCCAGGTGTAGCCAGGGGTGAGTTAAGGGCCGACATGCTAGATGACATCACAACTCATTCTCCAAACTATGCGGTTTGTCCAAGAGAATTGAGCTTACGGTTACATGAGGTCCTTCAATCCCGACTTGAAGAACGAATCAGAGAATTGGAAGCAGAACTTGAAACCCAAAATAAAAAATCTTGGAAAGATGATGAAGACCGTGTGGATGAGCCGGTTGTTTTGAATCTTTCAGGTGAAGCGTTAGATGCTTATAACGAAGCTTGTAACGAGTTTGCAAAGTTTGATGAATTAGATGAAGAATTTGATGTTGATGGAACGCCACAACATGGCGGTTGTACAGTCAGAGATGAGATGGATTTTGATGAAGATGAGATGGAAAGACTATTGATAAAACATATAGTGGAGAAAGCAAGACAAGGGTCTCCTGCAGTTTTGAATGCACAAAGGGCTTTGTTTTATGAATGAGAAGTAGCTTTGTTTTATGAATGAAGTTTGAAAATCAGTAAATGTCATGATTTTGTTTGTAAACAATATATGTAAACCGGCAGTAGTATTATTTTTTACATGAACCAGAGAGAATAATATAAGGGAAAATTCCCAACATAGCCAAATTGACCAACCTTTTCCCTATTTTGTACATTTGACTTTCCCCTTCCAATTTTGTCCATGGTCTTAACAGGCGCTGGTGCCTGTATATTAACAGACGGGCGCTTATATAAAAACCAATTAAAATTTGCAATCTGGCTTATATGGTGTGGGCGCCCATATACTCTAACGTACGCCCCTGATTTCAAAATTTTTGTTACGGGCGTCGAGCCCACACTGACACACTTTCACGGGCGCTAAATGGCATTGCTATTTTGCCTTTGGGCAGGGTTCTTAGCGTATTAATATATTGTTCAATTGCATGTTGATTTAAGGGTTTTTTTTTTTTTTTTTTTTTTTTTTTTTTTTTTTTTTTAATAACATTATAGTTGTATCTTGTAACCTAATAATCATCGCATAGTTCTTATATAGTTTAGATATTTTCTAACAAATACAAACTATAAAAAAGAACCACTTAACCATTAAGTTAAACCATCAACATATCAAACCCCAAAAGCAATATCATACAAAAAAACACACACACTAAAAGCAAAACAATATTAAGAAATTTTTCTTCAATAACGCAATAAATTAAGCATTATTTTGTCAAGTTATTTTCAATTTTTATCCATCTTCATTCCTAAATCAATGCTTAAGTTCATTCCCAAAGGCATAACTAATTAACTACACCGATTGCAACCAATTAAAAAAACACATAACAAGAAACGAAACAAAAAAGACAGAACGATTGCACATATATCTTCAACAAAAACATTGAAACATGATCTCGAACTACAACAAGCCCTAAACACAACCTTAATTGTAAACAATGGTGAACAAATACATATATAGATTAGTAGCTAAAGTGTGATCAATTAGCATCATGCAAACTCAACTATATAGAGTGAAGAATCACTGAAGTATCTCTGTGCTCTGATCTAAGCAACCATCGATAATAAAAAATTAGACGAGGGCTTTTGCAGCAGATAACGAGGGTTTATGAGATTTGTTCGGTGGTGTTTCTATGTAGATCGTTGAAATGGTATTCACCGTTGGATCGTACTGGAGAAAGTTTAGGCTGTCGATTTTATGTAGAAGATGTATCACCATAAATTTTGTACGCACGTCTAAATTAGAGTGTTTCTAAAGGAATCCTAAAGATCTATTTTTGCGAGTTGGAGGACATAGTTATACTTAGCCATGATCAACTTCTTTCTAATCGGTTTGATCGTTGGTTTTAAAAAAATATTATTTAGTTTTGGGTCGGTTTGATCCATACCCGAAGACAACCAGAATAAAACATGAAAAACTGTGATTAGGTGAAATATGAAAAAAAATATATTATGATTGTCTTCCAACTTGCTAATGACCTTTTCAAATATTTTTGACAATTTTGATTTTAATTATAACTTTAGAGACGGTTTTCAATATATAGGCTTGTATATAAATTTTTTTATCTTATATTCTTTACGAAACAATATGTAAACATAAAACTTAGACTCTGCAAATGATAGAGTTTGAAATTCAAGAAAAGAAATCAAAAAATCGAGGATCTAGAGAAAAATTGATGTTCTAATATATATTTTTTCGATCGACATTCGTAATTTGGGATGTTGATAGATTTTTTTTTTTAATTTCTGATCGTTATTCTTATATATATTTCTGATCGTTATTCTTTTAAATATTTCTGAAAACGTTGTATATGTGAAACTTGTTTGAAATTTGTAGTCACACAAGTTTTTTATTTACTTTCTGACATTTTAATTGTTTTTTGTGAGTAAATTGTTTTTAATCTTGATTATCAAAGAAACGAAAAGTCAAAAGACTGAAATTGAAAGTTGAGTTTATTATAATAGTATATATGCTTATGGATTTAATTAGTTTGATTAAAGATAATTGTTTAGAATTATCACTTAAATTTATTTAATTACTAGGTAAAAACCTGTGTAATACACATGTTAAATAAACAAATTTTAAAATTATTTATTGTAAATAACATATTATATATTTTTCAAAGACTTTCTACAAAAAAATAAATAATATGAATTATGATGTAATAATTTTATTTGTTAAATTGAATAAATTTGTTATTATTTAATACAAGAGAAATAATAAAAATGAAAATCTAATAAAAGATAATTTACAAACAATTAATATGAGAGAGAAGCGGGAAAACTACTTTTTAAGTTGTCTAGAATGGTGACATGTGTCCCACCAAAACTTTGATTTATTATATAGTATAGATATAGATATAGATTTAATTACACCTTAGTAAGAGTAGTTAACTTGTTTGACAAGTTTGTTTCATTATAAACATGCTTTAATAGTTACTTATTTATCTTGTATTTTTTGTTGTACTATAACAATTATTTAGAAATGTTGCACCCAATTCTTAGAAGAATTTATTTGACGCACCCAAATTTTAGTACGTTTAAAAAACAACTGTTTATGAATGCTTGTGAACAAATTATTGGTATTCAGCACTGTTGTACAAGTCGGTCTCCAAGGCCGAGTACTTCCTGAGTATTACCTAAGTACTTCTGTCTAGGGCCGAGTACTCTCCAATTAGTCGCTCCAAGGATCCTCTGACCTAGAAGCGTCTAGCGACTTTTGCAACCATGGTATTCAGTACAACTCGAGCCCAAAAGCCAACCCAAGATCCTAACCCAACCACCATGGAGTTCGGAACTCACCCACGTTCTGACGGTCCGGTCCGTGAGTGACCGCTTTTTCACTTTCGACCTAACGCGCACTTCTAGTAACTCTAAATCTTCTTATGAACTTAGAACTTGTCCCCAAACGTGAGGTGATTGTCGTGTCATTACTTTAGAATTGTTTAACAAAATAAAAGTTTAGTTTTAAGTAATTTTTTATGAAAATATGCATGCATAGTTAAATTTAACTACATATTATCCGGTCCCTCTGCGAATCCCATATAAAACAGAAGCTAAGTCAAGCACCATGTACTTCTTTTAGTTAACAAATATAACAAATTATTATGGTTTTTCAATATGCATTTTCCAGATCTAGCCTCTCCCTATATACAAGAAATGCTAAATAAAAGGCAACAGAATAGGAATACATATGGAAAGAAAATAAACAACGGTTTCGTATGATATCTATCACTCCTCTTCAAGTTGGAGCGTGAAGATCCGTAATGCCCAACTTGTCGAGTAGGGTGCGGAAGTGTTGAGTGCCCAAAGGCTTAGTAAACACATCAGCGATTTGCATCTTTGTAGCAATTTGCATTGGCCGTATCTCTTTTGACTCAACCCGTTCCTTGACAAAATGACAGTCCATTTCAACATGTTTGGTACGTTCGTGAAAAACGGGGTTGTTTGCTATGTGTCGAGCTGCCTGGTTGTCACAGAACAGTTGTGTCGGTCCATTGGGGGGGAACACCAAGCTCCTTTCAAAGCCACCTCATCCATTTCGCTAACCACGACTGCCATAGCCCTATATTCCGCTTCGGCCGATGAGCGAGAAACGACCTATTGTTTCTTGGACTTCCACGATATAGGTGCGCCCCCTAAGAGAAGTAAGTAACCAGTTCGTGATCGTCTAGTGAATGGACAACCAAGCCAATCAGCATCACAATACGTGGTTAGATTTGTTCCTCCATTCTTAGGGAGCAAAATGCCTTGCCCTGGAGTCGCCTTAAGATATCTAAGAACTCTGTTAGCAGCCTCCAAATGACTTTGTCTAGGATCGCCGACAAATTGACTCAAAACATTGACCGCGTAAGCAACATCAGGCCTTGTTGCTTGTAGATAAAGTAGCCTTCCAACTAGCCTTCGGTATTGATTTGCATCAACTCTTGGTTCTTCCTCACACCTATCCAACTTCAAATTTTGCTCCATTGGAAATGGACTTGGACGACAACCCGTCATTCCCGCATCTTCTAAAATGTCGAGAATGTATTTTCGTTGACTTAGCACTAGCCCTTCCCTCGTCCGAGCTACTTCAATTCCAAGAAAGAATTTAAGAGGTCCAAGGTCTTTGATGCTAAATCGTTTGTCAAGGAAGTTTTAGTTTCTTGAATTTTGTTTAAGTCATTGCCAACAACAATAACATCATCAACGTATATGAGTGCAGCGACGAACACATCCTTGGCCTTGAAGAGGAATAATGAATGATCAGTTCCCGTTTGCTTAAAACCGATTTCTAGCAAGGAGTTGGTAAATTTTTGATACCAGTTCCTTGATGCTTGTTTGAGACCATATAAAGATTTCTTTAGCTTACAAAATCTCTTATCATTTTGCTTACCAAACCCCTGCGGTATTTTCATATAAACGTCTTCATCTAGATCCCCATGTAGAAAAGCATTGTTGACATCTAGTTGATGAATATACCATCCCTTCTTTACCGCAACAGCCAACAAGCTTCGAACTGTAACTAATTTTGCCACTGGTGCAAAGATCTCATGAAAATCTATCCCCTCCATTTGTGTAAAACCTTTCGCCACTAAACGAGCCTTGTATCTTTCGATATCGCCATTCCGTTTGTACTTTATCTTGTACACCCATTTTGAATCTATGGCACGTTTTCCTTCAGGTAATTCTTCAAGAATCCAAGTTTCATTTTCTTCAAGTACTCGAATCTCCTTTTTCATGGCCTCTATTCACTTCGAGTCTTGAATAGCCTCATTAAAATGTTTTGGCTCTCTATTGGAAGTTATGGCAGCCAAGAAAGCTTGATGGTTATTAGTAAATTTATTATAAGAAAGAAAATGAGCTAAAGGATGTACCGTTGAGGACATTTGATTGGAAGTATGGTGTTCATGGTTTATAGATGGGGGTAACAAAACTTCGTAATTGTCTAGATGTTTAGGCAAAGACCTGCTTCTTTTTTCTCTTAAAGGTTCATTGTCTTCTGGTATTGGCTCAACTGTTTCTTGCCTTGGCCTAGTCAGTTATTCTATTGCCCTGATAGAATGTTGTTCGGAAATTGGACCAGAAGGTTCTTCTTGATTTATTGGGTTAGTTTGCTCATGTTGTAGGCTTTGGTTTTGGCCCATAAGATTTTCAATGTGGGGAATTGTGGTTTCTGTTGCTTGTTCCTTCATGACATAATTTGGCTCAAAGTTCATTTGGGTTTCAATTTCAGCTTCATCAAAATTAGATCCATCATTTATTGGATCAGCCCCATCTTCACTGATTTTCGGTTTTTGCCCAGCTTCCCTTTCTTGTACTTCGTGTTCAACATCCCACCATTTTGGAGGAATAAAAGTTTCTTCTTCCTCTTCAGCCACATTTATAAAAGGGAAAACGTTCTCCACAAACTTCACATCCATGGATACTATGATTTTATTGGTTTTGGCATCAAAGATTTTATACCCTTTCGTGCCACCTGGATATCCTACAAAAATTCCCGGTTTTCCTCTCTCCACAAATTTATCACCCTTCGTTTCTGTGCTCCTATAGTACGATAAACAACCAAAAACCCTCATGTGTTCATATTCAGGTTTTTGATCGTATAAAACCTCATAAGGGGTTTTATTTTCAATCACTTCAGATGGTAAACGATTTATGATATATGTGGCGGTTAGGATGCATTCACCCCAAAACCTTGTGGGTAAGTTGGCTTCAAATCTTAAGGCCCGAGCAACCTCTAAAAGGTGTCGATGTTTTTGTTCTACAACACCATTTTGTTGTGGTGTATGTGGGCATGTAGTTTCCAAGGCAATTCCTTCTTTGGCATAAAAGTCAAGCATATCATTTGATGTGAATTCCCCCCATTGTCACATCGGATTCTTTTGATGTTTTTCTCAAATTGAACTTGTACCATTTTATGAAAGTTAATGAGACGGGTGCTAGCTTCATGCTTGTGTTTTAGGAGAAAAACCCATACGGCCCTACTAAAGTCATCAACAATCATTAAAAAGTAACTTGCTTGTGTGAAGGAAAGTGTACGATATTTCCCCCATATATCACAATGTAATAGGTCAAAACAAGCCTTTGTTTTAATAGTACTAGTCGGAAACGGTAGTCTAGTAAATTTGGCTTTAACACAAGACTCGCAAAAATCCGTTTGCTTCAAAGGAATGTCCTTAAGAAAATCAACATAAGCAAGTTTAGAATTTGAAGCATGACCTAACCTGTTGTGCCAAGTGCCAACCGTAGTCGTCATTGCCTTTCTCTCATTTTCAACTATTTCCATCTTGTACAAACCCTTCTTGCACTTACCAACTCCAATCAATGCCCTTGAACTTAAGTCTTGCATAACACAAAATTCTGGGAAAAATGTCACAGCACACTTGAGATCTTGTGCTAGTTTGCTAACTGATAAAAGATCACATTTAAATTTGGGTACATGGAGGACTCCTTTTATCATGATCCCATTGGGAAAAGTATAGTCTCCTCTACCCGCTACGGCTATAGAATCACCGTTTGGTATAACAACCGGTGGTTCGTAATTCTTCTTGGTCTTGTTTTTGAGCAAAAAATCCTTACAAGTTATGTGCTCGGTAGCACCCGAATCTATAACCTACTCATTTTCTTGGCCAAAATTAGATGCCATGTTCACCATCAGTATATCCTTTTCTTTACTCGTGTTCATCTTGTTGCCAAAGATGTTCACAAATTGTTGGTATTGATCTTCTGTTAATCCCTGTATTTGGCTCTTCTCCCCTTCAACACAAAAAACCTTTGAATTTGGTTCTTCCTTTTTACCCTTGTTACACCTGCCATCCTTTCGTATAGGCTTGTTTTGTGACATTTTCTGGTCACACTTCTTCGGTACAAAGGGTTGTAACGCAGCGGAATCTATGATCGGTCCCTTGGAACATGAGATGACAGTGTGAGTGTAGTGAGAAGAATTGTGGCATGCGGCTCCTCCTTCGTTGTTGAGTTTCTTTATTTCACCACCCGCCATTGGCGATTAGGATTAGAATTTCGGGATCGTTTCAAGGTATCGCTCTGATACCATAACAAATTATTATGGTTTTTCAATATGCATTTTCCAGATCTAGCCTCTCCCTATATACAAGAAAGACTAAATAAAAGGCAACAGAATAGGAATACATATGGAAAGAAAATAAACAACGGTTTCGTATGATATCTATTAAAATATGCCAAAAATTCATGTATACACAAATCACTGGAAGTATTTAGTATAATATCTCTAGCCATTTAATATTTTAAAGTTCAAATTGTTAAAAAAAATCAAATTGAATATGTTGATTGGTGAAAATACAGTTTATTTGTTAAATTTTCTCACACTAGTAATGACTATTGAGGCAAAATTTTAGTTGATATAGATTTATATATAGTTTTCTCCTCTTGCAACATTTCGGACTTAACCTCGAATAAAACTTGGCTAAAACCCAACTTGAATATTGTAATTAGTTAACTTTAATATATGAATTACTATGTTAGTAACCCGTGTATTACACGAGATGCATAAAAAAGATATAATAAATAATTATCAATAAAAATTTAAACAATATAAACAATTTTTTAATATAAAATAATTATATTAATTTTTTAAACACTATAGTTTTTTCAAATTATGTTTCTTTAAAAAAAATTTAATTTTCTTTTTGAAAATTCAATATTTTATAATAATTTCTTTTTTTTAAGTGTGTTTTTTGATATTAATATATTTTTAATGTATTAAAAAATCTTTTTTTTTCTTAATTCAAAACATGTATTTAATAAGAGAGAGAGGAGGGAAAAATAAAATTGATGTGGTCTAGAAATATGACAAGTATCCCTAAAACCTTTATTTATTAGAAGGGGGCTGTTAGGGAGACGTCAGGGTGGATCAATGGACACCATCCAATACGGCCCGTAAAGCCCTTTACGGGTCGTATTGAAAAGAATATTCTGATAAAAGCTGACACGTCAAATCATAGGGCTGACACAGGGCTGCACGCGGTACATACGGCCCGTAAAGGGCAATACGGGTCGTATTGGACGCCAATAATTTGAACTTTTGAATGGACGTAATAGCTGTGTGCGGAAATGGCAATTGATTGCTTTATATGTTGCATCTGTACGCAAATTTTATGAAATGGGAGCTGTGGATTTCAGTTTACTTCGGTAAATATTTGCGTGTTTGTAATTTCGAAATCGTAAAGGTTTAACAATGTCGATGGGAGGCAACAACTTAGGTGATGAATACATGTGTGTCTATGAAACTGATCAGGTAATAAACTTATTCGTTTAACGGTTGTTAGTTTATAAAATCTTATACATTTGTTCTTTTCAGGTGTTTGCCGGTGTTGATGAACTGGTTGATTGGGCGATTGCTAGAGGGCGTGAAAATGGTTATATGCTAGTTAGACGACGAAGCAAAACCAATGCAATCGGTGTAGTCATAAAGGTGTGGCTTAAATGCGATCGCGGTGGCGTGTATCAGGGTGAACCAAAAGCTAGACGTACTGGTTCGAAGAAGACTGGGTGTGAATTTAAGCTAATTGGTAAATACGAGAGAAGTTGTGGTGGTTGGAAGTTGCGTATGGTCAATAATGAACACAACCACCAAGGGGCTGAACAACTAGGTGGTCATCCATATGCGATGAGACTAAATGAAAGTGAAACCCGTCTAGTTGAGCAACTGTCAAACCAAAACATGTTGCCCCGTGATATACTTGCCGCTGTAAAGGAGCAAAACCCCGATAATGTTTCCAACCTTAGGTCTATTTACAATGCGCGACGAAAGTTACGTGCTGGACAAAACATGGGGGAAACTCCAATTCAGGTCCTTTTTAGCACATTGCAAAGAAATAATTTTATTTACCAAACGCAAGACGATGCGTCGACAGATGTCGTGGAACATATTTTTTTTATCTACCAGACATCTTATAATATTTGGCGCGCATTTCCTCATGTCTTGTTAATTGACACAACTTATAAAACGAACAAATACAACATGCCATTTGTTCAAATAGTTGGTGTCACGTCAACACACAAGACGTTTAGTGTTGCACATGCGTTTATAAGTAAGGAACGTGAAGAGAATTTTGTCTGGGTGTTACAAAACCTAAAAGATACACTTCAACAGTGTATGGAACCACGCGTTATTGTAACCGATAGAGAATGGCTCTTGTAAACGCATGCAGAAGAATATTTCCTAGTGCTGCCCAATTACTATGCAGGTGGCACATTTTTGAAAACATATCCAAACACTGCAGGCCTAGTTTTTCGCAATCAGACTGGCAAAAGTTTGGATATATGTGGTCGGTTGTGATAGACTCTGCAACTCCCGATATCTACGAGTATAATTACAGCCGACTACATGAATGGTTATGGACATCTCATCAGAGTAATGTTTTATTTCTCTTTTTTAATTGTTTTTGAGTTGTATGAAACATAATAATACGTGTTTGTTTTTTAGGGGTTATCGGATATTTGCAAATAACATGGTTGCAAAGGTACAAGGAACTGTTTGTGTCTGCGTGGATAGATAAAAACCGGAATTTTGATCAACGAACCACCAACAGAGTTGAAAGTCAACATTCTCTATTAAAGAAAAGTCTCCATGCAACCAACAATACGTTAGACAACATTGTTGGGCATGTCATTCAAATTGTGAAATCGCAAGCAGAAGCTATAAATGAAAGCTTTGAAAGAAGCAAAATATTTCGTATGGCACATCACAACGATGATCAATTTGAATTGTTAAAAGGGAATGTATCTCATGTAGCTTTAGATCTGTTGGTTGGTGAAAAGGCAAAAATTCAGATGTTGATAGCTGATTATTTTGCTAGCTTTATTAGCTGTAAGGCTACTGGAGCTATTACGTGTGGCTCTTTTATCACACGTATAGCTCGACGTATCGGTCGTTTTTCGGCCGATATTAGAGATAGCATGACCGTGACTTACGCCTCGACACTGCTGGGGCGTAACACGGTCATGCTAATGGGTATAGCGGCCGAGTTCCCCCACGTGGGTCTGCGATGGTCGCTGGATCGGCGCACAAAGTGGGTGCCGCCAGTCCCTGCTCCACAGCAGCAGCCAGGGGCACAGCCGCACGTACAGGAGCCCCGAGCAGACCAGGATCCAGCAGACCAGCCACCGCCACCAGCACATCATGTCGTTGTTCGTCAGCCACGACTGCATCCGGCTGACGCGGCGATCTTACGCGACCTTTCTGGACGCGTTGATCGCTTGGAGGGGATGATGCGGTGGATGACGGAGCGTATGGCTGCATCTGCTGGCATGGATGCTCCCGTATTTCCAGGACCGGGACATCATTGGTTGTCATGCTTAGTTATTTTTTTTGTATTTTCTATTTTCTCTTTTTGTATTTTGATGTATGGACATTACTTTACTATTCGGATGTATGTATTTTTATTTTGTATGTATGTTGTGTATGGCGTGATTGTTTGTTTTATCTTTTATTATATAATTAAAAAATGTGCGTGTTTGTGAAATGAAAAATAGATAATTAACAATTTTTCTTAAAACCGTGACGTTCTGATGACTATTGTTTTAAAATCACTAAACACGATTACGTTAAAATAATTTACAAACAAAACATTTAAATTTACGAAAATCATAACTACCTATGTTAAAAAAAATTGTTATTTAAATTTAAACATCACGATGTTAAAATATTTTTCAAACAAAACAAGTATGCAAAATAATTAAATAATAACGTTAAAATACTTATTATTTTACAACAAAACAATTAAAAATGGTTACGTTTTTCTTTCGAACAATTAAACGATATTATAAGTTACTTAAACACGTACTGTATGTGTTGCGTTTACGAATACCGGATTTCAAAACAAAGTACGATTAGACGCTATTATAAACATATATTATTTATAACTTAAAAATTAAAAAACTAGACGATATGATATAACAATTAACGTTAAACGCGTACGTATACCGAAATTCAAACAAAGTACGATTTTATAACATATATATATATATATATATAATAAATTATATATTATATATTTAATATATAACGTTAAAACCGTACGTATAGAGTTTAACTATAATTACGTTAAAATATATCTTTTAACCATTTAAAACAGTTAGACAGTTACAATGTTACAAATAAGTTAAACACGTACGTATATCGGGCGGAAAAAACAAAAGTTATAAATTTTCAGGTTTAAAAACGAGTCGTATATGCCAATACTACTCGTATTCTGTCTTCAGCCGCCAGACATCTCACTGACATTTTCTGACACACTCTGACGTCTTTACGGCTCGTATAGAGCCAGATAGGTGTTAACTGATCCGTAGGGGGTGTCCAAATAACGCGCCCCTTATTAGAATAGATAGATTTGATCTTTAGATGATCAACAAAACAAAAATTCGCCAATCAAAAAAATAAAATAAAAAATAAAAAATAAAAAGTTTAATTCTAGCTATGAAAAAGTGCATATATTTATGTTTTTTTCTTTTTGAAATTTGGGATGATAGAGAATCAAGAAAAACATATATATGTTTTAATTAATCAGGGACAAAAAGGATATATAAAGTAGTGTAGAAGTGTTATCTTAGCAAGAAGAGTTTCGAGATGGTTGGAGATTGAGATTATGGATTTAGAAAAACCGAATGTGTTTTGGACGGATTCAATTGGGTTAGCAATAGCATAATATATATATTTTTTAAAACCGGTTATAATACACATGTTTTAATCTAGTACGTGTAATACACATGCTAAATATTTAAATTTTAAAATTATTTGTTTAAAATAACATAATATATATTTTTTAAAGACATTTTATAAACAAATTAAAAATTGATTTGTAATCTAATCATATTATTTACCAAGTTAAATATAAGTATTAACATTTATTAGGATAGGGAAGATGAAAAAAAAATTAATAATAAATGGCATAAAAATATTTATTAAGAGAGATGCGAGAAAACAATCTTTAAGTGTTCTAGAAAGTTGGCACATGACATATCAAAATATTTATTTATTATACAATATAGACCCGTAATGATCTTAATTTTAATGTGGATAACATCAAGAGGAACCTAATTTTCTTAGAGTAAAGTGTAGAGATGATCATGTGATTTACAAATATTTCATTCTTGGTCTCTTGGTTTCGTAATTTATTCATATGTTCTCATACTTTATACATTTGTAACAAATATAATACTTAGATGATAGTAATTTGGTCAAACATATGACAATAATTTGGTAATATAAGAAATATATGTTTTATGAATGTTTAAAGGTTGAGATTATACGTGTAATTTTTATAATCTAGAGACTAAAAAGAAGAATCTTGGCAATTACGCTTTTTTATTTTTTATTTTGTTGTTCATTTCATATTCGTTTGGTATTTTGATACGTATATATTGGAGGCTGAAATTAAAACCCATTAGTATAAGAAGATTTTTTTTTAATATAAAATATAATTAAAATTTTATATAATTTAAAACTTTAATAATATATTAAGAGAGTAACTTTATAATACAATCATCAAGTTTCTTAAGTGTTTCTATTAAGTTATCAAAATAAAATTTATCATTAAAGCCACTCAATTTTAATTAGTTGTTCCAAACATACGTATTTTAATTTCGCTTAAATTTAACAATTTTAAACTTTGTTGTTAGTTCATAAATTTGTTTTTTTTCACGATTACATCTTATTTCAAGCAAATTAAAACCAAATAGCTTCTAGTATAGTGGTAACTCATTAACTTCTCTTATAAGAGATCTTGGGTTAAGCCAAGAGTTTTTCGATCCTGTTGTATGTTTCATCCTGTGTTGATGAGTCAAGTTATCACATTAAAAAATTTCACTTATTATTAGTAAAGATTCATATATGTTTCATTTGACTCAATTAATTTTATAAAAAACATATGAACGAAATACCTACTGAAAGTTGAGTAACTTTAAAAGAATAAAAAAAACTTTGAATGACTTTAGTAAAACACTTGGAAAACTTGATCATTATTAGGTGAAATATTCCCAATTAAATAATAATACTATTTTTTTTAAATACTAGGCTTTTTTTAAAAGTTTGTTTCTTTAAGCATTTTATTTTAAAAAATGTTTTTTAAATTTCATATTTTATAATAATTTGGGTTTTTTTAAAAATAATGTATTATTTAATACTAATATATTTTTAATGTATTAAAAAATATTTTTATTTTAAAAATGTCAAAAAAAATGTATTTAATATTACTATTTAATATGACATATATGTATTTAATAGGAGAGAATGAAGGGAAATTAAAGTTAAGCTACTATGAAAACATGAAATCGTGTCTCTATAAACATTGATTTATTAATATAGGTAAATATATTAAGGTTTAAATAAAAAAATATATCTAAAAAGATTACAAATTGCACAATAAGATTTTAACATATTTCATTATATAAAAAAATAAATACAAAATTACTTGAATATAACATTTTTTATTTATAAGTTTTTAATTTTAAAATTAAAGTAGATAGAAGTTACATTATTTGTTTTGTAATAGTTTTTTTGTTTCTCAACAAATTTTTGATTCTCATGTATTGCACAATTTTATCTTTGTAAAAATTTGAACAAGTGTCACATTTGTGGAAACTGGAAAGCAATCATCAATACCAAAAGTATACATTGTAACAATTTATTAACCCTCAACTTTCATTTAATTTGTATGCTCATGCATGCTTCTATTTGATTAAGTTTTCTGTTTCGTATATATGATCAACAAGAGCTAATTAAATCGAACTTATGGCCATTCTAACAATGCCAAAGCAACAAACAAAGATGATGAGTTTTACTGACCATGAAAATGACTTCACACTCTCTCGTTAATGTCATCATTTTTGGGGATCATTTCATCAATCATTTTTCTGATGATCTTTTTTTGCTTCTTAATGCTTTCTCTCCATAGATGGCGACAGTTAATGCCACCTATCATGTGCATGGGTATTTATCTTTTTTTTAGCGGCAATATATTTACGTATCACGTATGTCATCTTAACCGAGTGACCGGACAGAGAGAAGGCATACGCCCCTTGATTCTCGGGAACCCAGTAAAATAGGTAAATCTCGTCCCCTACTGGGATTGAACCCGGGATAAACCCTAAGTTGGTCCTTCACATGGTGTTTTTCAAATTTGCCCTAGATGAATTCGAACCCCTAACCTCTAGTATCGAAGGCGAGAGCCCTAACCATTGGCATGAGTGAAGCTTTATTGGGGCTAAGGGGGGCAACCGCCCCCTCTTTTTCCGTCCGTAGTGTTAATTATATGGCCGAAATGTTATTTTTTAGTTAATAATAGTAGTTTCGTCCCCTCACTTCAAAAAATTAACATGTATTATGTGTTTCAAAAATTTTCACGCTCCTCTTATTTCCCCCAAGCTCCGTCACTAACCATTGTGCTGAGTTATTAGGACTTCATGCTCAAACATTAATTACTGACATTACTTGATGCTTAAATCTAACATTTTCTAATTAATTACTTGATACTTAAATCTAACATTTTCTTCTTCTACAATGTCACTTAGTTTCAATCTTTACATTATGGCTAAACATTAATCACCCTTCAAATCTAATTAATTTCAGCGTGATTTGAATCGATAAGGTTTTATTGTTGCACTTATTGTGGTCCAACATGAAATTAATTACACGTTTTGGTTAGTCAATAATGTATAATATTCAATAACTCATAATATAAATAATGTATAATATTCAATAACTCATAATATAGATTGTAGATGTAAGTTGTATAATTAATTTCAAATGTTGCATCATATGTATTTGTTTTCATATTATACCAATAGTGTTTTATTATATGAAGTATGTATGTGACTCATGACTTCTGTAATTTCTAAAAATATCATCTACTTATGTTCAAATTATTTCATTCTTAACATCAATAAAAGATTTATTCCAACGTCAAACAAATGTGAAACAAAAACGGAGGTGTGATTACTTGTAAAAAACAACCTAAAGATATAAAAGCTCTTTGTTTTTTCATACAAAAAACAACTGAACAAATTACCTGGATGGTTGAAAACAAATAACCTGAACGGTAGAGGCCTCAAAAGTTTGAGTGCCTTAAGCAATTGCCTAAAATTTTATAATATGATCCGGCCATGATGCTACGTACCAATTAATGTGATGTTACGCTAGTCGTTCCTCTCTAAAGTAGGTTAATGGGCAGTGGACAAAAAAAATAGGAAAAATATTGCAGTTAAAAAACAAAACTATAATGAGTAGAACTTTTGAATTAGACAGATATATATATATATATACACACACACACATACATATACATACATACATGACCTTCTTTCAGGGGTAACTTGAGTTCATATTCATCCATTAGTAATCTGCAGTTAGCACCAGAAGAAGTAATGGTAGTATGTGTTGAAGCATATCATATGTCTAGATTCTATACTGGTTGGGTCCACATTTAATTTTCTTCTTAACCTTTCTATTATTTTGCCTGCTACAATTACTTTCTCTGTGTGCATTTACAAGTCTTTAGACTCATTTCTCTAATGTCATGTCCTTGTCTTTGTTAAACTACATGCATAATACTCAGACGTAGAAGTTAATAGATCTAATGAAGTCAGGTTTCGGTTCAAATCGTAAAGCTATTGAAATGAAGGTGTTGTTTCTTTTAAGGTTAAGAGTTCGAGTCTAATCGAAAACGGGCTAGTGTAAACAAAATTATTGTTAAAAAAACAGATCTAACTATGCAAATACTTGACAAACCTTAGGAAGTAGTCATGTGGATTTTAAGTACTTAAATGGGACTAGAAAAGCACCACAAGAAAACTATTTTGATACGTCAGACCTTTCCTGATATTTTTTTTTGTAATAAACTAATTTTCTTGGTTTGTTAAAAGTCAGTCGTAAGTTAGAATTTAAAAGGGCCGGCCGAGGATAATTTTTTTTTTTCCTGAACGGCTAAATTTTATGATACTGACGGATTAATTACTAGAGTATCATCATGCCATCAACAGTACCATCCGATCATATCCGGTGGCGGAGCCTGGAAAAAATGTCCAAGGGGGCCGAAAGTTACAGGCCAAATTTTTTTTTCTTATTGCTATGTTTTTGACTAAAAATTCGGGTCGACAAATGGTTATTCGGGTCGGGTCAAACAATTTTAAATATCAAATATCAAATATTAGTTTCACTAAAAAAATGCATGTATCAAATATGACATAAAATGTTTAAGATGAAAATGTGAGTACTCGGAAAAAGAATCGCAATTCGACGCGATGAAAAAGTTTGGGCCGATTGAGTTGCAGGATTTCCTTTTTTTTAACACAAGGTCAATGGTTAATGTTCAATAGATAAGATCCATTTTAATTTTTAAGGTCCAAAACAAGCTTTAAACTCAAGATCGGCTAAAGAATGAGATAACAACCTGTACTGTAAACCCCTTAAAGATAATGTTAAAACTTACAATATTAGTTCAACTTTATTATTTTTTAAAATCCAAGGGGGCCCAAGGAATATTATGAAGAAAAACCGAAGGAGCCGGACTCAATATAAATAAAATTTTCCGGCAGAAAACTATTATATAGAAGTTTCTGACCAGAAAAACGGCAGGGGCCGGGGCACCACGGGCCCCTTAAAACCTCCGCCAATGATCATAACTACCATCAAATCATCAGTTATAGAGAAAACTCAATAATTTGAGAAATCCCCTTATGAGCCTTTTCTCCCTACCGTGATACCGTTAGACCGGGGATAATAATCATTAGTTTTGTGTTGTTCTGATATGTCATTTCTATCGATCACTTGTAATTGCTTTTGAGATCAATAGAGGGAATTAAATCGTTTGAGGTGATTTAATTCTTTTCATTTTTGATCTATTTGCATGTTTAATTTCTCTAACGTTGTTAATTTCCAACACACACACATGATTGGATCTAATAAGAGAATTTAACTTAATAAAAGTAGGAACTAATATGAGTTTGACATATGACATGCTAAAAACATAAAGATAGAACTTCAGTATAAAAAACAAAATCCCGTACAAAAAGCAAACAAAAAAGTTCTAGTACAAAAAATACAATCTAAAAAATCAAAAATCCAGTAAGAAAATAAAAACATTTACAAAAAAACAAAAATCTAGTACAAAAAATCCAGAACAAAAAAAATTCCAATAAAAATCTAGTACAAAAAATAAGATGTTATGCCTAAATTATTATTCATTTATTTTTTTAGCATGCCACATGTTAAATTTTCCTACTCTTAAATAAAAACTATTCTTATTTGATCATTCTCTTATATTTATATACCCATTCCAAACATTTAATAACAAACAAACTTAATCGGTATATTCTCACTCTTCAGTAGGGTATAAGGATAAATGATGGAGACAAACCTTACCCTTATCCCAGTTGAGATAGAGAGACTGATTCAAAAGAGTTCTTGTCTCAAACTTATCGTTTAAAGTTAATAATCTTAACGTTTTTAACGTTATTTTCACAAAATAAGTAAAATAACGTTAAAATTGGTGCAATTTTACTTTTCACCTACGAGGCCCACACACACACACACACATATATATATATTATATGTGTGTACTGCTAAATGGGTGTAATTTAAGTGGTTATAAATATATAATAACGTATTAATCAATTTAAGTTATTCGGGACAATTAGCTAGGTGTGTCCTAAACAAGTGACGCATGTGGTGGATAGATACCAATGCTTAAAATGGCTGAATTTCATAGGGAAAAAAATGGCTTTTAGTAATAAGTTGATTTTAAATCGTCGGTATTCATTTATTTTAATTAGCTTTAAAATTGAAGTTATTTGACCGAAATTATATTATGGTTACGTTTTATATATCAATAAATTAATTTTTTTATGTAGCTATGTCACACCCCTATCTCTCCTATCACCTGATGTAATCACTGTATGATATATGAAGTCGGTAACTGACATAACGTGTCGCGGAAGCTTGGTGGTAAAGTCTTCGAGATGGGTGTGACTTTCGATATGGTTGTATCAAAACACATACATGGCATTCTAAACATAAGTTATGTTACATGATATGTTAAAACTTCAACATTTGTGTTACATTCATCCATAGACAAAGGTTTCCTAACGTGTGATCTTGTTGTGCATCCTCAACTTTGTTTCTTTTGTTATTCACAGTTCACCTGAAATTGGTTTTTGTAATGTAAAAGATCAGCAAGGATGCTGGTGAGTTCATAGATGTAATAAAATTGATATGATATGATTTGATATAACATAATATGATATAATAAGTATGCAGGCATACACAACTTTATGAATATGATTCACCATGAAAACCCATAACCAAAGCCTATGTGACTGTAATGTAATTGGCGGGAATACCCGAAGGTAAAACCTTAGCCTCACTCTTAATGTCTATCGTTGCATTAAGCTGTTATCTTGTAATGTAACAAATGGTAACATGCATTCACACAAGGGTAGATGCTACCTACCCATGAATGGGGGTTGTCAGCCCGATAGTACTATCATTGTTATCATTCAGCTCCTCCATGAGTTTATTGGTTATAATTGTTATGTGAGGACTTTTACGATAGCATGGTACAATTTTCATGTAATCATCAGACAAGAGTTGAAATGCACATGCAACATGCAAGCATATCATTGTAATTGAAATATGTAACCATCATGTAATTGTAATGCAAACCCCGAGTTTTAGAAATCAAAAGATTTGAAAAGGGGTAATGAAATCATGTAAGTATACCACTGTAATTGAAATACATAACCATATTGTTATTGTAATGCAAACCCCGAGATTTAGAAATCCTAAGATTTGAAAAAGGGTAATAAAATCATGTAAGTATACCATTGTAATTGAAATATGTTACCATATTGTCATTGTAATGTAATCACATTGTAATTGTATTGACATCCCCGAGTTTTGGAAAACAAAACATTAAAAGGGGAGCTATGAAACTCACCTGTGTTATTGGAACACTTGTATCATGTGAATGAAATATCACACAAGATCTTAAGTGAATTCTGCAATTTATTAATGTTCTATAAGTTCTTTGTATTTGAATTGGATTATCAGATCTTTCCTTGATATTTGATGTCAAGGATAATGTAAATCGAATCATCGAGCTGATTTCGAATTACGAGCTCGTTCAGAATCCAGGTGATACGCTTATTAGTTAACATGTAATGTCAAAATCGTTGATTTTGATTAATGATTGAATTCTGAATGAATTCTTATATTCACTTGATTGTAAAGCGATGTTAATTGCATTCCGTTGTTAAAACCATAATCTTAATCGATTTTCAGATCAAAAATTAGGTTTCCGGGTTACGAAATTAATTAGAAAATCGAGTTCGGAATGCGAAATCGATTGAGAATATGTTTTCATATTGAAAATCAATGCTTAAATTAAGTCTTGTATTGAAACCAGAGTGTTAATCAGAAATCAGATAAAAATCGGGTCACCGAATTTCAAAATGGTCTGCGAAATCGAGTCCAAAACGCGAAATCGATTCAAAATATGTCCTTTTTATTGAAAACGGATCATCGGATTGCGAACCGGAGCGCGAAACGCAGTTCAGAACGCAAAACGGACAAATTTAGGGTTCTGCATGAATATTTCACCGGAATATTCCTTTTGGCCGGTGTGACAACTAGTACCTGACCGGCCGGCAAGTCCGTACGGTATGTGTACTTGTAAACAGTAACTATGTGTACATATGCGATTGTGAACAATATTGTATTAACAGAATCATAAATGCAAGAAATCGTTGTATGTATTTTTGTGTAAACTTAGATACAGTAAGTACAACGTACATTTGAAACTTTAGTTGTGTGTATTTAAGTGAAAACTTAAGTACAATTAACACAACAGATCATGAGAAACAACAGTGTTCAAACAATTAACAGAAACAAATCGGTTGCGATCTGATATCTATAGACGACATGAATCAGATGGCCGACATTTCAATGTGAAAACAGGATGTTAGTTGAGTTCGACAGTGAGGAAACACAATTCAAACATAAAACACAGTGTCGTTTCAGAATAACGAACTGACAGTGTGTTTGCGTGGGTGACGATTCACACAAACATATCTGTGAGTTTAACGTTCTGAAATGATGACTGAAAAGTAGAAAACAAAAGTCGGAAAACAAAACCATCGTCGTGTTCGTTCGAATGACGATTCGAACGAATACGCGCGATGGTGACGCGATTCGACGAAACGAAAACTAAAACACGACGCGAACGAAATTAAATTTAATAAAATAAAATATTTAACATTTTACAATTTTGAAACTCATCAAAATAATTTAAACAACTTTCTTTTATTCATTACATTTGAATTACGCGTTTAAATTCCGGATACGCGACGAAGACACGAACCGAGCCACCGAAATGAACCCGAACACCACGCGGAGTATAAAAACTCTAAAATGAGAGCTTTCTTTCATTTTTCTTCACCTACACCTCCTTTTTCTCTCAAATTAGGAACCCACCAAATACCACCATTCTTCACCTTAAATCCTCCATAACTTTCTTGTTTCTCAACCAATTCGAGTGATTCTTGAACCCACGTGAAGCCCTTGACGAGCTCTGCATAGAAGTACAAGGGATCTGAAGTTTTGTCCAGCTGAATCTAAGGTATGAGCAAAAGAAGATCTCAAAAACTAGGGTTTTCATGCCTAAGGGTCGACCACCACTTAAAAACCGGTTCTAGCCGTGCTGTGTTGAGCCGTGTACCCTCAGTGGACTTTCTGGTACACCCTTGATGTGCGAACAACCCTAGAAACATGGCAGTAGGTGTAGATGATGATGGTCGCATGAACATGTTCGTGGGGTTGTGTGAGGCGAACCCTAGCTTGGCATTAAAGACAAAGATTCGGGAGTCTCGGCCGAACCTTACTAAGGGTTCGTCCAACCTAGCCGCCGAAACTACCCTCATCAACGAACCTGGGTTTGTCACGAAGCCATCATCAGGCGAACCATCATCCTCAGACGAACCTGCTGCCAACAACAAACCGTCGAACCTATCTTGTGGACTCACGAACCTACACCATGCTAAACCCTACGAACCATCAGCAAACGAACCTTAGGAGGCTACTGCGAACCTTCCTGGCAACTACTTTGGCGAACCTATAGTCCACTTCTGCCGAACCCTGGCTAAGGTTTCATGAGCGAACCCTGTGTAACCATGTAGCCGAACCTAGGAAAAGTTTAAACAGAAGGTGCGCTGAAATGCCACCTGAATCAAACGAATCCATAACATCCAGGGCCCAACTCCATGTTTTTTTCGGCCCATATGCTGTAACAGGCCCAACACAACAAAATAGGCCCAACAGCCTATGATCTTCGGCCCACAACAGCACTGTTCGGCCCATTACTTTTATGCTACGGCCCACACAACATCACAAGCCCAAAAGCCATTAATTAGCCCATGTGAACTGGTTGGGGCCCAAGGACAAACGGTTGGGTCAAGATTTCCTTGTTTGGCCCATGTTCATGTAGTTCGGCCCACTAAAACCCAACCGGCCCACTTACATACTATTTGGCCGATTAGTTGCCTTGGCCCAACAACTTGTTGTGTGTGGTCCATCACAACCCCTTCGGCCCAAATTCAATTATTTTGATCCACGGAATTCATTCGGCCTACACCCTCAAATCATGTAACCATTCGGTTCGAGTTTCATAAATTCAACACGATTAACTCAAGAATATGTAAAACATATACTCATGGGTGATAAGCTAGAATTTACTAAAAATGATACAAGGGTGAAGGATGATGAGTTATCTCATGAAATTCAAAACCTTGTGTTTTACAAAATGGTGACATATCATGACAAGTTACATAAAGTGGAACATAAAAGAAATAACAAGGTGTAACAATCTAAACCTAATAGGCTAAAGTTGATCAAGACCCATAACAAATAATCAAGGCCGAATGACGACCGAGACTTACAAATGTTAGCCACTTTTATGGCTAACACATACCCACGCACAAATCCATGTGAATTATACTTATAAGGTTAAATACAACGTGAAATCAATACAGGATCGTGAAAACAAACTCAAGATCAATCAAGAGCGCGTGCATTCTTTTTCTAAGCTAAGTCAACCATTTCTACACCAGGTGAGTTCATATGCCCCTTTTCTTAATCTTTACTGATTTCAAAGCTCGGGGCTGAGAAACATGCAGAACTTTTATTTACTTAAAAGTTCTCATTAACATATTGTTTATATTATGATTTAGATAATAATTGTTCATCTTTATTATCGCTTATCATTACATGCTTGCTTGCTTCGTTATATCATACCTGAAATAGTTAAGAAGATACATACCATTTTAGCTTTCTGACACCTTTTTACACTAGAGCAATACAAGTTGTTAAGAATATATCTTACAACTGTTTATTGTTCTTACACGATAGGACAACGGGGAAACCAAGGGATAACATACCAATAACATTTACAAATAACCAGAATGATAATCATGACATTGTAACTTCATGATAACAACATCATTCGCACCTTACTAACATAGTGTATAAGACTAGTTCTTATAACACTTTGTTCAAGTTAGCAATAACACTCAACATCGAGTTAACAGCTGAGACTATTATTTGTGATATCAAGGATGGCATCAGAAAAACCAAATTCCAAGATGTCATTCCCCATACATGTTAGCATCATATTTTAAGACTTGATCTTATAACATCATGCTTGTACTATAGTGACACATATGAAACTATATGAGACTATATGAGACTAGGGAATGAGACTATAATGAGACTATGTGAGACCATGAGATTGTGACTACGTGATTAGGAGGTGATTTCTATAGGAATTTATGCAATAGGAGCCTATATGAGCCTATGTGATGAAACTATGTGATGAGACTATATGAGACTATGTGATGAGACTATATGAGCCTATGTGATGAGACTGTGTGATGAGACTATATGAGACTATGTGATGAGACTAAATGAGACTATATGAGACTATGTGATGAGACTATATGAGACTATGTGATGAGACTATATGAGACTATGTAATGAGACTATATGAGACTACGCGATGAGACTATGTGGAATCAGGGGTGAATTGAAATGGGTATCCATCGTTGTATTGCAGGTAATGTTGAGTTCAGTTGAGCATGTGGTGGGATGGCGTCTGGGCTTGACCCTTTCGTATACCCTATATATAAGCATGCTTGGTTGGGTGAGACATTATCTGTAAATATAACCATGGAGAGGACATTGGGTGGAACATAGGATTCAATTATCATTACAACTTGTGTGAAACATTGTGAACATTACTAACATAGATTCAATAGTTTTCAATTACTAAACTTATGAACTCACCAACCTAGTGTTGACTTTGTTTAAATGCATGTTTCTCAGGTGACGGACAAGTTTAGTTACCAGCATCAGTTATTAAGCTATAGGACTTTTAGAAGACCTAGCTTACTTTTGGACGCATACATTTTGATGGCATTGTGAATCTATTTTGCATATCTTGTACAGTTACAAGATAGAAACTACACGATTCTTTTGGAGTAGATTTACTTAGTTAAATTATGAACACGTACTGTGTAATTTAACTTTGTAATTCTATATTATATGTCATGTTAGCATTTCTCATTATTTATCATGTGCCATGTAAACAATCTGATCATTGTGATTATCACTCAAGATATCGCGCCCCGGGAACCTTCTGCCCGACGGGAAAACCCGATCCGTTCCCGTCGGCCCGGGGTGTGACAGCCGGAATATTCGCCGAAATATTCCACCGGCGGCGACTCTCGCCGGAATTTTTCCCGGAAAATGGCCGGATTTCGGAGGTGGACGGCGGCCGGCGGCGGCTCGGTGGTCTGAGCCGGTGGCCTGGGCCTTGGCCTTGGCCGTTTGGCTTGAGGATGGCCGATAATGGCCGGCGCCCTCCCTTGGTCGCGATCTGCAAATGCCCGGGAACAAGGCCACGCATGGGCCGCGCTGGGGCCGCTCTGGAGCCGCTCCCGTGCCACTGGGGCCGCGCCCAGGCTGCGGAGCCCATCAGTGTGCCGTGACAAGTTTTTGCGAGCCAAAATTGATTTTGTTGTACTTTTACCAAGCCAAAATCTCCAAATCCTAGTTTTTAACATATATCTAGTGTTTGGTGCAGAAAAATCTCAATTTCGACTATTTTGAAAAATTCGGGTTTTGAACGAAATCATTTTTTTGATGGATTTTTGAATTCTGATGATTTTCAAACTTCACCAATCATTCAAACATGTTTGTTTAAGTCATATGAAGCTATTATAACCAAGAATTGAGTTTAAAACTTACTTGGCCAAGGATTGGCTTGAAAATCACCAAAAATCCAACTTTTGGAGCTTGATTCTTGGTTCCACTTGTTCTTGGGTTTGGATACCACTTGGATCTGATTAGAACTGATGTTTGAAGTGTGTTTAAGGTTCCAGAAGTGAGGGGAAGAGGCCTGGTCGGATTTGAGAGGTTGGGAAGAAGAAAAGTGTAGAAACTTTGACAAAAGTCAAAAAAAAAAATTTATATGCCATGACTTGTTCTCCAAGTTTAAATATCTTATTTTCATCATAAATATCTGATTTTAATCAGATAGGATAGACATGGGACACTAGGATAGGAATGAAATTAAATCAAGGGTTTGCTTGATTTTTCCCATTTCCGCAATTGTTTGTTCGGCTTTTCGCGTATAACTTCAGGAATTGCTAATAATGATAAACTATCCTTGTGATGCTTCCAATTACATCCCATTATGATTATAATGTGATTAGGAAGTTTGAGTTGTCATGAATTTGCCAGTTACGCATGCCGAATTGCCTTATCGCAGATTTTCGCAATTTGACTTATTGAACTTAGAGATTCTTTGATTTAGTTATGTTGTCACTTATTTCACTTCAATTCATCATATAATTTATATTTATTTAGTTCTGGACCCATGAATTTGGTTTTTGGTTATTATTATAGAAATTTCGCGTAATTCGGCAATTCTACGCAACGTCATTTGTGATTTGTTTCATCTTGTAATTTCCTTACATATATACACAGATTCACATGTATATACATATTACATCATGATTTAATTAATTAAAATGTTAATTCATGAATTTAGGAAATTGTCTCGCAGTAAAGAACGAAATGTCACAAGCTATGTTCTAGTGTCCTTTCTATAGAGAAGTAAAATTATATGAAAAAAACAGCATGAGTTATAATGTTATATTGTCAAATGAAGTAGAAATATAAGAAAGAAAGAACTTTAATGATATTGCCTTTTAACTTTTTTCGGACAAATTTAAAATTAGAAAACTAATCAAATATAAGGTTTTTCATTTAATCATTTTATTTTTTTATTAAATATAAAAAAATTACATAGTATTCGATCATTATCGTTAGTTTGTAATTTCTTTCAAGAGGACAAACCTTGGACCAACATACAAGCTAGGTTGCTACTTTGTGTTAGTGATGTTGATGTTTTAAGAAATTATATTAGTTAACTTGTGAAAATAGTTTTTTTTTTTTTTCTTCTCTCAAAGTATGTTAGGTAAAGCTAAGTGCATAGATCACCAAGCAATCCGACTCTTTACAATCTATTCAAAACTAGAGTTAGATCATCAAACACCCAATACATGCACTCCTCTTTTTTTTTCCGCTCCAACTCTGAAACTCATATATCTTTTATTATTTTTTCTTCAACTATAAAAAACAAAATTATATATTTATATTATGTATTTATCTTTTCTATTCTTTTTTTTTTTCTTTCTCCCTAATTCTTTTTTCGTAATAATTATTTCATGACTAAACTTGGGGATATGGTGTTAGAATTGAATATCCTCTAACAAAGACTTTTTCCCCGCTAGTGCATGTCAAATTCTATTATTAGGCTATGTGTTATGCCGGGTGAGAGGGGCCGGTCACGCCTCGGTGGCGCCCTCCCCCCACTACAGCCGGGCGTGATAAGGTCGTGAAGGGTGGTGGCGTGAGCATCCTCACCGCGTGATGGCTGGAAGGAAAGGATAAAAAAAACTTCTTTTGACCGTTGGAAAGAAAAAATGTAAAATAAAAAAAAACGGTAATATAACCATTAAAACAAAAAAAAAATAAATTAAACCTTATATAAACTCATTCAACCCACTCAAAAACACTCACATTTTTTATGATGTAATTTTTTTTAATTTTAGTTTGTAATATTCATTTTTTAATAATATTATGTGTTTTTTTAATTTAATTTATAAATTGAAAAAACAAAATTCAAATAATAAAATATTGAATAAAGGTGATGATGACGTGGAGTGATTGGAGAGTGATGGGGGAGTAATGGATAAACATATGAAAAGATGATGTGGAGTGATAAATGAGTGATGGTGTTGGTTGATCATTAGGCGTCTACGTAGCGCCTACGTGAAGTGATGGGGGGTTTTGCATAACACATAGGCTAACATAGCCTTAGGGTTTTTTATCCACAAACACACACCATCTCCTCTATGCTCTTAAAACCATCATACTTGTACGTACGCATCATGATTTAAACTCATAATTAATAACTTGATATTAAAATATATTCACACCATTTTAGAACAATTTTATGCTTTCTGTATTAATTACCCAACATATTACACATATACTTGTGTCACACACATTATATATATAGAGAGAGAGGGAAGTTCATAAGAAAACTTCTCATTTCGTAGAAAACCAAGAAAACTTATATTAACCAATAAAATTTTTAAAAAAATTCATAATTTTTTATTATAAGGATAAAATGTTATAATAAACAATTTTTTTTTTGAAAAAATATGTAAATCACAAAGTTACATATAAGTAACTCAAAAAGTTTCGTATGTAACTTTTAAAGTTACATATATGTAATCAGTATGTGTAACACACTGATTACATATATATAATAACCTAAAATACATTTTTTTTTCTTGTTTTACATTTCTTATCTTATAATAAAAGGAAATAAAAATGAAAAAATGAAAAAAAAAAATTAATTGGTAATGATTGTGATTAGTTTTCTCTAATATAATGGTTTTCTTAAGAACTCTCTCTCTCTCTCTCTATATATATATATATATATATATATAGGATTGAGATCAAATAATAACCCACTCTTAGAGTGATAACCCATTAACTTTGCCAAAACGAAGCCGAATCTTGAATTTTTTTTATTTGAACATCATTGTAACACAATTAGAACACTATGTTCTTTTATGAGTTTGTGAAAATTCATAACCGTTTAAGAGATATCATCGTTGTAAGTTTTTGACAAAAACAGTTACAATATTGTAAGTCAAAAACTTACAACGATGATATCTCTTAAACGGTTATGAATTTTCACAAACTCATAAAAGAACATATTGTTCTAATTGTGTTACAATGATGTTCAAAAAAAAATTCAAGATTCGGCTTCGTTTTGACAAAGTTAATGGGTTATCGCTCTAAGAGTGGGTACGTTATTATTTGAACGCTTCCCTATATATATACATAGATATATATTTCATGAGTTAATTTAAAAGCTTAATAATACCTCTTTTGCACCTTTATAGTTTCAGATTTTAATTAAGGTTGCTCAAAAACAGTTTAACTATTTCTTTAATATAAAATTCTTTCAAAATAATCAAAGTTGGTGGGTAGACCACTTCTTAATTTGCTTTAGCGCTGTATTCCTTTAGTTTTTGCAGTAATTATGTAAGTGAAGTAGGTGATTTTAGAGTACGTTTAGATCAATTCGAGCTAGGGGTCTTTTTCTTTTTTCTTTTCCCCCTAAATTTAATGATGTTATCTATGAATTAAGGTTACATTCTAGCTGATTTTAAATTAGATAAAGAGTAAATTACCGATACGGTCCCTATGGTTTGCTAGTATTTCACTCTTGGTCCTTAATTATGTTTCATAAATTACTCATATGATCTCAAACTTTAA
The DNA here is from genome assembly GCA_009363875.1 of Mikania micrantha. Taxonomy (NCBI): domain Eukaryota; kingdom Viridiplantae; phylum Streptophyta; class Magnoliopsida; order Asterales; family Asteraceae; genus Mikania; species Mikania micrantha. The sequence goes on along the minus strand of SZYD01000768.1, from coordinate 17,192 downwards.
ACATTTGTAACACATATAATCTTTAGGTCACCAAATTACCCTATATACTAGACCAAATTACTCTCACATAAAGTAAAATAATAGCAAACCACATGGATCATCTTGGTAATTTACTCTTAGATAAAAGAACACCAAAATCGTTATAGTATCTATGATTATCAAACTAATCGAAGTGTGTGTATATACATATATATCAATGATCGATTTTAGGGTTTGAATCACTCTGCTTCGTTTCTCCTTTTGCTATTAATTATTTATCTCTATAGGGTTTCTTGTTTTGAAGATTTACATGATATGTATGTATGTAAAAATTAACACACAAAAAATTTGGAGCAAAAAAAAGAGTGTGTATATTTATATATTACGCCCCCAAACGTTTATCCTTATTGAAAATCAAATTCCCAAACAAAATGTAACACCAGTATATATATGATTTTATCTCGATTCGTCTACGCACCTAAACAAGCATGCAATATAAATACTTGTAATCGGAACACAGTATTCATAATAATTAATTAATTAATTAATTAATTGATATTAGAACTTAACTTAATTAGGACTTAATAGGTAATCACTAATTTATATTTATTCATTATATATCATGTATTATCTTATTAATGCAATGCAATGCAATATGAGGTGGTCCCATGAGCAATGTAACAGTGAGATATCTAAGCAATTGTTTATTCCTTTGGTCCCTCCTCTACATTTACAGTGGCTGACTTTATCTAATTAAGCTGCAATCCTTCTGTGGCACCACAGCTTTCTCTAAGATCCACATCCTGCAAAACTCATCTAATTAATTAATTATTTTATAAATTAATTTATATTTCTTTTTCAAAATTCATTGTCAAGAATATTGTAAAAGAATTTTATTTGTTCGAACATTATGTCTAAATATGTTAGCTTTAGGACCATACTTGCTCCACATAAGGTTCTAATTAGAACTAAACTTGTTTACTGTAGCACCGGGCTGGTTTGATCCATGACACTGACTTGATAATGATCGGGCACGCTGGGTCTATACATGTTATCATACAAACACTATATATGGTGTAGAGTACTTTTGAGCATGGTTGTAAAAATCCCCGACTAGGCCGATTAATCGCTAGTCCCCTAAGGCCGACTAGGCCGATTAGTTGGCCAATTAATCCCGATTAATCCCTAGTCCCCACCCCACCGCCCGACTAGCGCCTAGCGATTTCTACAACATTGCTTTTGAGGACTCTCATGATCATGTCTTGACCCAGCGCGTCCGACCACGTACCCATGGACCTTTCTCACTTGATGTGTTTCTTGCATATGTTATTTATTTGGTTCAACCATAAATTAAGTTTATAAAAGGAACACAAATGACACTAATAGACAATTTGAACAATTATCATATTTAGAAGATATTTAAGTGTAACATTATATATATTCTCAATATATATAGCACATATGTAATTAATCCTATTATCCACACAATTACCAAAACCCTAGTTGTCACTAGAGGCTATGTCTCACCTAACGAGACATAGCCTACACTTCTAAATCCTAGCTATTGTTGTTCACAACAGTCGTTGAAAATCTGAGCTTCCGCTCACAACGGCCGTTGTTAGAAACAATGGCTGGCACAATAACATGCTCATGACATAAGAGTTGCAAGAAACCCTACAAAAACAACCTGTTCTTCAAAATCTTAGTTACCATCACAAGCTGCTTAAAATAGCCACTGGAAACTAGCGAAAACAACCTGCTACCACTAGAATTGTAGCCGCTCACCACAATCACTGGAAACCCTTGTAGAAACACCTTGCTCACTGAAACTTTAGCCACCATCATCACTGTTTTCCAACCAACACCCCATTTTCGGTGCACACGTATAACGTATATATGTGTGGGCCCTTAAGTGGCCAAAGTAAAATTGCACTAATTTTAACGTTATTTTACTTATTTTGTGAAAATAACGTTAAAAGTGTTGGATGATCAACTTCAAACGATAATTTTGAGCCGAGCACTCCTTCGGAGCAGTATCTCTATCCCAATTGTGGGACAGCGGTAAGGTTTGTGTCCATTTTTCCCACCAAATCCTACTAAAAAGTGAGAACATACTGGGTTTGTTTGTTTTTTCATCACTGTTCCAACCAAGATCCACCTTAGCCATCATAAAACGAAACGAAAACTCTCTTTACACTCCAAGCTATAAGTCGATTCCTGTCCTTAATTAGTTTGCGTAAAAATATAAAACTAGGTGTATATATATATATCATAGTTAATTAGAAGGTATGTATCCAAGTGTCACGTTATTCTTTGTAACATTATTCTTTGTATAAAACATCATTACAATCAACTTTCTTGAAAACCATTTCCTTTTCTCTAGACAATGCATTATACATATGTATGCATGCATGTACATATGTATCTTCTAACATTATGTACACTTTTGAATGTGGGTAATAAGCAGGCATATGTACACCTTAGATTAGACTGATAAAGCTAGAAATATGTGGTCTTCAATTCAACATTAATCCTCTTTTCATTTCCTATATAATTAAACTAGAATGGTCCACCCCCTAGCTATAGTTGAATTTTTTTTATACTGTCTACATTGAGTTGTTATCAATTACACACCAACATATATCATTGATAACTACTTGATCACTAAAGGGTAGACTAGTTGAACTTTCTTCACTAACCAGAATTGAATGATTAGTGTGTGGTATACACTATGCAACTGTAAAACTTACATATGTGTCGGCTGACGATGACACCATATGGTCGCAAATTCGCCATACCTTTCTCTACTTTTGCAACATGGTAAGATTCTAAGAAGTATTATCTTTTCACATTTACAAAATTAAAATAATACATCTATATATTAGAAACTTCAAGAATTCTACATAAAGATATGTGGTATAGACATACCATGCTTCCTTTTGATGCACATAATTGGAAATCAGATTTTTATGCAGCTTGCTGAAGAACTTGCATACAGATTCTTCATCAATTCCATTCCATTTGGAGCCTGGTGCTTATTTTCTAGCTATGAACAAGAAACTTTGCAATTGAATGTTGTCTGATCTGCAATCCAAAGGCACATGACAGTTTTACTCACTGTGAGTTCATTTACATGATCTAGACCTTTCAATCAAAGTAATTCGACAGATGATTGAATTTTAATTTTCAGGTATTAATTGAGTAATCATCACATGGGTATATTATGTGAATTTCACTTGTTCATTTAATCTTTATAACCTTTCATCAATTGCTAGTTATAATATAGGAGTTCTAGATCTGGAAAACAAAACCCTAGTTTGTTGTTCTTATTTTCAAGGAATATTCAACTCAAATTTCTTTATCTACTAGTCATGTTCCTAAATTTGTCAACGCTGGATCGAAGATCCACTTCTGCTTATACAAGTTATGAAATTGTTTTTTAAATCTAAACTTTTAGCGTTAAATCAACCTATTAGGTTAATTACTGTAACCTAAACTGAAAATCAAGAAAATAAAGTTAATCTGAGATGTAGACATGTAACTTAGTTGTGAACATGTGTGAGTTTAGCTGCTTTCTTGCAGCCAGAAGATGCAAAAAGTAAGATGTTCAACAATAGTTCAGGAAGAAAGGACTTTCAACCAAAGCAAGAAGAAGATAGCCATGAGCCCGTGCTACCAAAATATACATCAACTTCAAGACAGTGGGCAGGCTTTAAGAACCCGCGAATCGTAAGGGTATCAAAGGCTTTTGGAGGGAAAGATAGGCATAGCAAGGTTTGCACTGTAAAAGGATTAAGAGACCGAAGAATTAGGCTTTCGATTCCTACAGCTATTCAATTGTATGATCTTCAAGATAGGCTGGGAGTAAGCCAGCCTAGCAAGGTCATAGATTGGCTGCTTGATTCAACTAAAGATGATATTGATCAGCTTCCACCTCTCCAAATGTTATTTGGAGATTTTGATCAATTACATCAAGTACCAGCAGCCTTAATTCCTCAAGATTTGAACTCACCTCAAATGCCTTTCTCTCAATTATTTAGAACTCCAAATGCAACATTTGTGAAAGATGTAGGAAATCAAACTTCATGGTATAAAAAGCAAGGAATCAAAGTTGACAATGATCATGACATCAACGAAGATCATCAACGAACGAAAGGAAAGGAAGCACTAGTTGAAAACAAGGTAGACGAACACGAAAATGGAGATGGAAATAGAGGTTTAAACTTTTTTCCCATTCCTCAATATTCTTATCCAGGTTTGTATCCATACAACCCTTACTCTAATAATTGGGAACATACTTCAAATCTATCAATATCCCAATTTGGAAACCAAGGACTAGTTTCATCTCAAACTGATTCTTCAATGGCTCTCCCATCTTCATCCCAATTATTATGGGGTCCTCCTACTGCCATCACACCTTCAGCTTTCCCTCCATTTATCATGCCTAATTTAGGAGATAATCATGATCTTGTAAGACAAAATGATTACTTACATTTGTTAAGCTCAAGTTTCCAGCATGTACCACCAAATTCACTCATGCCTTTATTTAACTCAAGTGATTCGGAAGCACATTTCAAGGTTTGTACACAGAACAACGATGATAGGTCGACGATCACCTTTAAACGAGATGGAAAAAACATCACTTCATATCCTTCATAGTTTTCAACCAAACATACATATGGTTTCTTGTTTTTCATATATATTAAGGGAGTGTAATACATAAAAATATATGTATATGTGTGTATGGAGACTATAATTTAATTAGTGTACCTTCTAATGTTATATGTATTGGCATCTTGATTTCTAGAAGGCAGGGTCATAATCTTTAAATTTAGTTATTGAATTTAACATATACTGGTTTCTGCAGGTTTTGGAAAACCTGCTTTTGTGGTTATATATATCTTGATTCTTTTGCAAATCAATGGTTTGTTCATTATTTGCATTTCAATCAACTGTTATTATCCATTGATTAACTTAACTCTTCAAGGTTATCATGGGTCGGATCATTAAAATTTTATGGTCTCTTATTGCTTTTTGGTTTCTAGCTAATTGATTAGCAGTTTTTTTTTCCTCCAAGACACATGCATAAAACAATTTAAATGATGAGGATTGAGTAACCTCACTCTAATAGTTTAATGTTATGGTAGGAATTAGTTATTAGCTGATATATGTTGATATGTTAGTATCTCGTATATTACACGTGTTTAGTATAAGACAATTTTTGAAATAAAATATGATTAATATTTCGTATAATTTAATACTTTAAGTAATAAAATAGTTATATCATTTAATTAAACACTAATTTTTTCAAAGTTTCTTTTATTAAAAATTTCGTTTTAAAATACTAGTTTTGAAAATTTTATTTTAATATTAATATATTTTTAATGCATTAAATAATCTTTTATTAATTTAAAAATGTATATATATTGAATATTTTTATTATTATGAGATGTATTAATAAAAAAAGAGATGAAAAATTAAAGTTAACGTGCTCTAGAAACATATCATATGTCTTTGAGAACTTTTACTTATTATATTTATATTAATAGCCTAATAGGTGGATGTTAAATAGTCATATATGATCGCAAATGTTTGCAAGAAAAAAGTAAACAATTGTATTGAAAACCTACACATAGCAATTGCGTAATTTTATGTGTCTCGAAATAAAACTAGTTTTTGAAAAAATGGCTTACTAACTAGTTTAAACTAATATAGTTACTACAGATAAATTTTGTTCAAGATTCTTTACAGGTTTAACATGGATATATATTATGATTTTTAACTTCAAATTTAGTTTTTCCTCTTACATCACAAATTTCATCGACTGTTAATGACATGTCGCATCATGATTTACGTTTGGTCAAGTAGTTGGAGCCACTAGCTTAGCTAGCTAATATTTTACCATACATCAAGATTTTATGCAATTTAGAGCTACCATTGCATTGCTTAAGAGATTAATTAAGGGTGGTGATATTCACACACCCTATTGACACACCTCACACCCCTATACGCCCCCCGTATTAGTCAATACGAGGCATATAGAGGGGTAATTATCGGGTGTCAGTGCTAATGATTGGTCCCTCAGTGCCAATGATTGGACCCTTATACGCCCCGTAGTGACCACTACGAGGCGGCAATACGTCGCGTAGTGACCACTACGAGATGTATACTTGATACGGGGTGTTAAAATATGTTTTTGGAGTGTGTAGATAACCCCTCCCTGAATTAAAGTTAGGACAACTTTTGAGGACAACTTTTGTATTCCTTGAAATTCGAACCATTTTACACAATAATTTTGGATGTGTAAACCTAGCTAGCTGCGGATCCATGTAGTCATTAATTTTATAAATAAAAGCATAATACAAAAACATGTTTGAGAATCCTTTGATTCTTGTCTTTCTTGTTTATGCATATCATATAATATATTTAGTGTTGGCTCAACCAATTTGAGGGTCCTATGTGAAATTAAAATCCGAGGTTCATTCATTTGAAAACTTACATTCTTTCCCTATGTCTCTTTGATTCATTTGTTCCCTTGCAAACTTATGTGGCCCTTTTATTAGGGGTGCTTGTGGTGCGTTTTTTACGATTTAAACCAAACCGTAAATAACGGTTTGTGAATAATTAAAATCAAAACCGAACATTTAAAAATAAAAATCAAACCAAACCGTTATTAACGGTACGTTTGGTTTTACCGTTTGAGCTTTCTAAGTTTCGGCTTTCTAGTTTGGTCTTTTTGAGCCTGCTAAAAATTAAAACCGAATCAAACCTAGCCATTTTACGATTTGAGACACACCAATCACATTGCAATCCCAAATATAATTTTTTTATTGAATAACACCTAAATCATCAACCATATACATACATATATACATTATACATACATAGATACACATATATGTATGTATGTATGTATGTATGTATGTATGTATGTATGTATGTATAAACATGCACGGCCCGATCCGGTATTTTACGAACGATTTTTAGTGAAAAACCATAAGACCAATTGTTTGGGGAAAAAACCAACCACGAAACCGAACTAATGACCGGTTTGGGCGGTTTTGCGGTTTGAAACCGAACTGTGAACTCCCTTACTCTTTATAGATTCGTTCACCTATATTGTTTGTCCAGATATGACTTGTTTGATCCATATTAAAAATAAATGTTTTTTTTGTTTGTATTGTCCTCACTATCGATCAAATACATAATAATAAGACCCAAAAATTTAAGCCTAAAATCATATTATAGTGACTCAAATCTCTTTTTAAAATGAGACCCTAAAAATATGAGGCTATAGGTCATTGCCTAATTTTTTAAGAAAGGAAGCAGGCTACATTTTTTGGTAACTATCTTGACTAGTTTTATGCTCGTTTGATGACCGAGTAGGTGTATCAGTGTATGCTATAGTGGCAAAATCGTATTTCTTTGAATTGTAAACAAAAAACATATGTCCTTTAATTTTATTATATTTTTAGGTTTTAATATATGTTTTTTATATTATAATTTATAATTGCAAATTATGATCCTTAGTATCATATAAAGTTTTTTTTTCTTTTGATCTATCATTTGACATGTTACAAAGAAATAACATTCAGGCTATATGCCACTCATTAAGTCTATCTAATTGTGACATATCATTTGATGATTTGATCTACGAAAGATATGTAGAGATTATCACATAATACAAACACGATTTTATCACTGTATAAATTGAAAGTTGCGAATCACACTTTCAGATCAAATTATTTGTGGTTCACCCTAATGTTTGATCAGATAAAATTCAATTCGTAGAAGAACAAGCATGAAAATTGTCTATGTCTGAATGAACCAGTGAAGTTTGATCGATCATGATTTCTTGGATATGCGTCGTGAGAGTCCTCCAGCTCAAAAAAACAATTTCAACCTTTTTTTTGACTTTATCGAACAAAATCGGCTCAGCCAAGACAAAAGTGTTCATATAAAATACAATAACGAAAATCACCCAATCTAAATACGTAAAACTTGCTAATATTTTAATGAATCACAAGTGATTCACATCTATGAATCATATACTTTAATGTTATAATGACAAATATATATAGACACACATATATACATACCACTTTAATGATAGCTTGTGGCTTGAAATCGCATTTAGGGTATATGCTTGTTTTCATCATCTTCCCACCAAGTGGCGGAGGATATCACTACAAGAAAAAGCATCTAAAAGGGCTCGCCTATAGAGACGACATGTAGTCGCAGTAGGCTTACTTTCACTTTTTCCACTTTTTGAGCTATAGCGACAACATGTCGTCGCTATAGGCTCATCCGAAAAAGGCGGGCTTTGACCAAGAATGGCGCTTTTTGGTGAAAACCTATAGGGACTAAATGTCGTCGCTATAGGTAATTTAATTTTTTCCCCTTTTTTCTTATTCCTTCGTTTATTAAATGTTTATTAAAAAAACTGAAAAAACAAATAATGCGAAGACTCAGTGGCGACATGTCGTCGCTATAGACTTTATATACACAAAAACGCGCAGACTCTTCATTTTCGCTGGAAACTCCGAAAAACCTATTTTCTCCCCTCCCATGGCCGATTTCGAAGGTTTCTTGATGATTTTGGGGCAATTATATGTTCAAAGGGTTGTTAAGGGCGTATTATTTACATTGGTATGTAATTCTTTCCAATTTTTCCATTTTTTGTGGTGTTTTTGTAGTTTGTATGAGGGTTCTCACTTTCTTTATGTTCATTGTGTTGTATATGTTGTTATGCCACAGATTTCGTGCTCAAAGACGTTTTGGATCAATTTATTTGACAAAGGTATTTTTTTTTCATTTTTAGTTAATTTTTGTTGTGTTCATGGAATTTTTATGAGTGTTTCTCATATTCTATATTTTTATTGAATTTTACATGTTATTCTTCAATTGATTTCGTGTTCCAATACGATTTGGGAGTAGGTTTTCAACAAAGGTATGTTTTTTTGTTCAATTTTAATTTTGTAAAATGACAATTTGATGTTTATTATGTTTTAGAAATTTTATTTTATATGTTTATGTTAGTTTTAAGTAATGTAAATGTTTGAATGATTCATTATGGTTTATAAATTTAATTGTATGTGTAGCTAGGTTAGTTTTATATGTGTGTATGTATCTTTGTATGTTCAAGACAAATGATTCATTAAGTGTAGGTTACTTTTTTTGTCAATTATACATGTATGCTTAGGTAATATGTATGTTAGATGGTTTCATTTACATATGTTGTTTATGTTTATGTGATGTTTAGGTTTATGTGATGTTTCAATTACATTTAGATATGCATATAAGATGGTTTCAATTATTTATGTTGTTTATTTTTATGTAAAGTTTAGGTTTATGGTTTATGATATTGTATTAATTATTGATGAAACATATTTATTTGGTATTATTTATTGATGAAACATTAAGTTAAATGATTTGAGCTAAATTAAGATTTAAATTGATGTATTTTTATGTTCGGATCTTTGTTTTTAGATCTTTGAATATGTTTAGCCATGTGTATGTGTATTTTTCAAATTGGGATATAATTAGAATTACAATATGTATTTTGAATATGTTTATAAGTATTTTTGAATATGTTTAGCCATGTTTTTGTATTGTGTATGTTAATAATGAATTTCATTTGTATGCATATGTTTAGGTATGTTGTATGTCTTGTTTATGTTTCATTTGTAACATTGACTTTTTATAAGTATGTTTATGTTCATGTGTTTATAAATTTTATCTAGATATGCATGTTTAGGTTTATGTGATAAATGAATTTCATTTGTATGCATATGTTTAGGTATGTTGTATGTCTTGTTTATGTTTCATTTGTAACATTGACTTTTTATAAGTATGTTTATGTTTATGTGTTTATAAATTTCATCTAGATATGCATGTTTAGGTTTATGTGATAAATGAATTTCATTTGTATGCATATATTTAGGTATGTTGTATGTCTTGTTTATGTTTCATTTGTAGCATTGACTTTTTATAAGTATATTTATGTTTATGTGTTTATAAATTTCATCTAGATATGCATGTTTAGGTTCATGTGTTGATAACTAACATGGAAGTTGATAAAAATTGGATAAAATTACGAAACCGGAGATGTCCGGATTTTTTAAATGGTCTTAAGAAGTTTTTGGAGATTGCAAAGAACCATGTCAATGGTGAAGGTAAAGGGTATTGCCTGTGTAAAAGTTGTGCAAATTATAAACGATCACTCCAGAATTTGGCTACAATTTATGCCCATATACATGACCGTGGTTTTCTACAGTCATATACAACATGGGTATATCATGGTGAGAAATATTCCAATGCTTCAGAGATTGAAAGAATGTGCGCTTCGAACGCAGATAATCCTCCACTAACAAATAATGAAATGTTTGATGCACTTGATGATGTTATTGGTGAGCAGAATACATATGATGAAAATGTAAATGAGTATGGAGATGGCTTAGACACGGAGTTTGACGCATTATTTAAGGATCTTAATACCGAGCTATACCCTAGTTTTAATTTGATGTCTTCCCTAAACGTTTTGGCAAAATTAATGCATATTAAAGTTATTAATAAATAGACTGATAGTTCATTTGACCAACTTTTAGAGTTTTTAAGAGTTGCATTCCCGAAAGAAAATAAGATTCCAGCCTCCCATTATAAAGCTAAAAAGAAACTGAGAAAAATTGGTTTAGGATATCAGTCTATACATGCTTGCATTAATGATTGCGCTCTATTCTGGAAAGAGAATTCTCTTATGCAAAATTGTCCAGTTTGTAATGAGAACAGATGGGTTGACAAAAACACAAAGGTAAAGAAAGTAGCACAAAAAGTATTGCGTTACTTTCCTTTAACTTCACGTCTTCGACGAATGTTTAGTTCTAGATTCACCGCGAAAGATATGATATGGCATAATACCGGACGCTCAACAGATGGTATGATGCCTCATCCAGTTGATGGAAAGGCATGGCAAGAATTTGATAACAGATATCCTAATTTTGCTAAGGAACCCAGGAACGTTCGTTTGGGCTTGGCTGCAGATGGCTTTAATCCATTTGGTAACATGAGTCAGACTTACAGTATGTGGCCGGTGGTGTTGACAACATACAATACACCGCCTTGGTTATGTATGAAAGAGTCTTCTTTTATGTTAACTTTGCTAATTCCTAGCCCTAAATCTCCTGGAAAGGATATTGATGTTTTCTTAAGGCCTTTGGTGGATGAATTGAAAACGTTGTGGACTGATGGAGTACAAATGAGAGATGCACACACCGAAACCATATTCACGATGCGTGCGGCTCTTTTGTGGACTATTAATGATTATCCTGCTCGTAGTAGCTTGTCTGGATGGAGTGGTCAAGGTTATAAAGCATGTTCTACTTGTAACGAAGACACACCCTCGTGCTCTATAACTAACAAGATAGCTTTTGTTGGTCATAGGCGATTTTTGACTAAAAACCATAAATTAATGGAAATTTTGTTGTTTAATGGCCAAAAGGAGACCAGAGATCCTCCTAAACAGTTAAGTAATGCAAAAATATTAAAACAATTACAAGGCCTTCCCATTCGTGTTCCGGGTAAACATACAAGTCATGGAGGTGTGAAAAAAAAGCGAGCTGCATCAGAGTTGAATTGGAGCAAAAAAAGTATCTTCTTTGAGTTAGATTATTGGTCTTCCCTTCTTTTTAAACACAATCTTAATGTTATGCACGTGGAGAAAAATGTGTGTGAAAGTTTGTTGGGTACTTCACTAATGAATGAAAAATCAAAAGACACGCCTAAAGCAAGACAAGACTTGGAGAAGATGTGTATTCGAAAAAATCTTTGGCTAACTAAGAATAACAAGTTTTACCAACCACACGCCCCTTACTCTTTCACACCTACAGATCGAGAACGTTTTTGTAAGTTTATTAGAAGAGTGAGACTACCCAATGGTTTTGGTTCGTACTTTAAAAACAAGGTGCTTCCTAATAATTCAAATATAATCAGGTTAAAGTCTCATGATTATCACATCTTAATGCAACGATTGTTGCCAATAGGTGTACAAGGATGTTTGCCCCCAAATGTTTCAACAACAATAATTGATCTTTGCACCGTGTTTCAAAAAAATTTGTGCACGATCACTTGATGTGAAAGACATGGAGAAAGCTCATAAAGATGTGATCAAGATACTATGTAATTTGGAGTTGATATATCCTCCAGCGTTTTTTGACATAATGGTTCATTTATTTATTCATTTGCCTAAAGAGACTATTCTTGGTGGGCCTGTGTATATGAGATGGATGTATCCCTTTGAAAGATATATGAAGAAGCTAAAGGCATATGTTAGAAATAAAGCCAGACATGAAGGATCAATAGCAGAAGGCTATGTTGCAGATGAAGCATTGACCTTCTGTTCTATGTATGTTGAAGGTATGCAAACCAAATTCAACCGTCCTGATAGAAACGCAGATGCTGACATTCCCAAGAGACATCTTCATGTTTTTTCATCACAATGCCGCCCAATTTCAAAGAAGAAAATAATATCACTTTCTGAAGATGTTAGAAAATCATTGGAATGGTTTGTATTAAGCAACTGCGATGAAATTAAAGACTACAAATCGTAAGCGTATTTATTTACTTGGTTAATTTTCATATTAGTTGCTTTAGTAAACTAATCTATAATGTTTATTAATTGTATAGTGAATTTGAATCTGAATTTTCCGGACGTGATCTAAAAACAGGATTCTCTTCATGGTTTCGATATAAATCAAATATGTCATCGTCGTCGTCGTCTGTGGAGTTGTCCAATGAATTGAAGTCATTAGCACATGGCCCATTGAATGCATATGTGTACACGGCTTGTATAGTCAACGGTGTTAGATTTGTAGTACACAGTCGTGATGTCCATCGCACTACTTAGAATAGTGGTGTTGTTACAATAGGATAAGATGGTACTCACTTTTATGGTCAACTAGAGGAGATTATAGAGTTGAACTATGTAAATAGTTACTCAGTTGTAGTATTTCGTTGTAAATGGTTCAACACTTGGGGAAAACGCCTTGTTAAGAAGAATAATATTATTGCAATTGATATTAGCCGTGAGTGGTTTGTTAACGAACAATACATTTTAGCTACACAAGCTAAACAAGTGTTTTATCTTTAAGATCCTTCTCGAACAACCAGTAATTGGAGGGTTGTAGAAAATGTTCATCATCGTAAACTTTGGGATCATCCAAGTATGAGTGGGGTTAATGAAGTAGATATATTACACGACAACCAATCATCTGATTATAACTTAGTTGTTAATGATGAGTTGAATGTCTCACAAGAAACTCAAGGTTTTTGTGACTTAGCAGTCGACTTAGGCCCGTTGCCTATGAGGGCACCTTTAGATGAAGGGTGGACGATCAGATTTTCATTGATGATGATGAAGTAGAATACGATGATGAAGAGGAAGAAGAAGATGATGAAGAAGATGAAGATGAGGAAGATGAGGAAGATGAAGATGATGATGATGATGCTGATGATGATGAAATAGACAAACATTATTGTGATTCCGAATAAATGTATGATAGTTATTTACTTTTTTTATAATGGTTTACATTTTTTGCTATTTCATTGTTGTATTTCTTGTAAATTGTTAATATTGTTAATATTGTATTGTTGCATTTGTTAAAATTGTTAACATTTATTTGCTTTTGTCCAAGGAATGGTGGATGTTGTTGGATACCATGGCGGTGACGGAGGTGATGAACCCCCACATAGGCATCCTTATAGGGTGCCAACCAGCTGCGAATCTTGTAAGTTTCTAGTATAATATATTTTTAATCTCCTTTAACATATTATTCAATTTGGTAACTTTTAATTTCATGTGTTAATGTAGCTAAAACAACCAAACGAAGATCATCTGGAAAAAACTTAAACTTGTACGATAAATTTTAAAAGAATGGAAGCAGACCACTTCCAATTGAATTCGATTACTCGTCCAACCTATACAGAGCTGTTGGAGAAAACTATTAGCTGTTTATACGGTTGATATCTAATGAAGTTGACAGACATGCCCCATTCCATATCGGAGCTGGCAGGAGGTTCGGGAGATGTCAAGATGTCTATTCTGACCACTCTCCATGTTAGTATACTTACTAATGTTCTTTGTATACTGGTATCATATTTTTGGTTATTTTCTAATCATATCAACTTTTATAGCATTACTTTGATCTGGCACAATATCACAATACCGAATATTGGGATGGAATCAAGCTTGGTATTCAAGCTGACTGTGCAAACATGTACAAAGACCGGAAAACAAAGCTAAAGAAGCACTTTGACAAAGAATGAGGATATGACAACACAGCAAGAGCTAAGCAGAATCCTCCTAAGGGCATAAACCCAGAAGAGTGGGTGCAGATTATTGATGGGTTGTTTACAACTTCTACATACAAAAACAGATCTTTGAAGAATACAGCTAACAGATCAAAACAGTTGTATGAAAGTTATCATGGGACCCAATCATACGCTCATAGACGTTATGATGATGTTATAATTTAGTGTTATCAAAATATGTATTAATTCTTATTTGATATCTTAATAATAATATTTGTTATTGTTTAAAGGTGAAGGAGGGTGGTGTGCCTCAGCATGTGGAAGACTGGAGAGACATGCACTTTAAGAGAAGCTCAGGATGGTACAATCAATTAGCTGAGCAACATTGGGTAAGTAATAGATCTTCACTAGTATTATGTTTTACTCATTTAAACTTGATTTGAAAGTTGCCCTTTGATATATAGGATGAGTGAACATGAATTGTTAGATATTTGTTGATTGAATTGGGAATTCTTGTTTTTGAATTAGGATTTGTAAAATTTTAACATATGTTTGTCTGGTCTTGTGTTTTTAATGTAGGAGAATATTACTGATGAGTTAAACAAAGCAAAATCAACATCCGGTGGTGATGACACCCCGGTTGATGAAGTAGAAGTGCTGCAGCGCTCAATGGGTGAGCGGCGTGGGCATGTAAAGGGTGTTGGTAGAAAAGTTAAAAGTATAACCCCAGACCTACCTCCACACATGTATGCACCTGCAGCAAACGAGCTGCAACAACAAATTGCTGAAGCAAATGCTCGCTGGGCGGAGCAACAACGCATCAACGAGATGATGCAACAACAAATCAACAAGTTGATGTCAATGAAAGGAGGCCAAGGCTCTAGCTCTTTCTACTATCCCGGATTTGAAACAAATCAAGAAAAAGGTCAAGATCAAGAGGAAGATGAAGATGAAGATGAAAGTGAATAGATGAAGTTGTGGATTTTAAAACACTTATAACTTTGTTATGCTTGGTTGTTTGGTTAACTTTTAGATTTTGATGTAAACATATGAATGTGAATGTATTTTGATGTTTGATAAAGTCTTATTTGCAGCAGGTTAAAACTGGTATTGATTATTTAACCAGATGCAAAACTGGAAATTTCAAAAATGAAAAAAAAAATTGAAAATTTTTTAAAGGGCTATAACGACGACATGTCGTCGCTATAGGTCAAAGTCTGACTTTTTGACTTTGATATATAGCGACGACCAGTCGTCGCTATAGCCCTCTTTTTGACCTATGTCTATAGCGACTATATGTCGTCGCTATAGGTAATTTCGAAATTTTTTTTCCCTTTTTTTTTAATTATTAACAGAATAAAAATAAATCAAAAAAGAAAATGTGTCAGGCGTCGTCGCTATAGATTAAGCTATAGAAACGACACGTGTAGCGACGACTTTTCTGGGCTATTGCGACTAATGTATAGCGACGACCACACAGCGACTACATGTCGTCGCTATAACCTATTGCGACGACTATTCTGGGCTATTGCGACGACTTTTGTCGTCGGTATAGGTGACTTTCCTTGTATTGTATAAAGAGCTAGGGGTGCCCCGGCCCTAGCCGTTTTTCTGGTCAGAAGTCCCGATATAATAGTTTTCAGTGTGAAAAGTTTATAGGTATTGAACCCGGCCCCTTGGTTTTTTTTCTTTCTAAAATTTATTGGCCCTCTTGGATTTTAAAAAATAATAAAGTTAATCTTATATTGTAAGTTTAACATTATCTTTAACTGTTAACAGTATCAATTGTCATCTCATTTACCTTGTATATATTACCTTGTGTTAAAAAAAAATCCAGCAAGGCCAAAATTATATACCCCATTTTCAATTTCATTATTGTGCATTGTTTTCAAAGAGGGCTCCAATTTTAAAATTTTTTTGCTCCTGTCCGACTATCTGGCGTCGTGCGCTTCAACTTCAAGCTACAAGTGTTCAAATTTCATGTATAATTTCAACCGATCTTGAGTGATTTAATGCTTCCTGCTTGGCGCCTTGGCTGCTTCTTCTTCTTCTTCAGCGTTTCAGTCGTTCACTGTTACTGCTTCTTCTTCCTTCCAAGTTCCAAGATCCAAGCTCGATTCTTCTTCTTCTTCACTAATTTGTCAAATGATTTATGAGTTATTGAGTTTATTTTTACAATTTGTGAATTGCGTGTTAAGAAATTTACGAGTTATTGCGTTATTTATTGATTATAGTATATTGATTAGTTAACTGTGTGAAGTTGATTAGTTAAATAGTTAACTACTTAACTATGAAATTACTTTAGGATTAGAAATTTATCTGGTTTGAAGTATCATGAAGAAAACAACTCTTCATTCCTTTGACCCGGCCCGAATTACTATTTGCACCATGACTTTCGGCCCTCGGACAAGTACTGTTCTCACCTCTTAATAGTTTTATAGCCCGTAAAAAGTTCTATATACAGTTATCTATTTCATCCTCAATATTATGACTTTATGAGAGCAATGGAGTACTATGTGAAAACCATGACAAAATAAACACAATTATGAGCCTAAACTATCCTTAAATCTGGATTCTCTAATAGAAAAACATAATATGCAATTAGATATGTATTTTTGAATCAAAACTGTCATATCTAATCAAAATTTTATTACTTTGGAAACCCAGATCATATGAAAAGTTTATATGCATATTAAAAGAAGATAAATTTTTAATAGACACATTAAAATAGGTATTACTCTCTTCAGGTCAATTGAATGCACCTTTGCGAACCATCGTTTGTATGTTTGCAAATTGCAATTGCATCACCTAAACCTGATGGGACTTAGGCTTAAATATTAAAAAGCTTGTAGCTCAATGGCACTTTATGATTCTATAAGGCTTAGGCTACGTGCGATCATGGTTCAAAT
>SZYD01000767.1:0-41075 GCA_009363875.1 Mikania micrantha | reverse complement strand
AGAAGAAAAACGAGCAGAATCAAAGTTTTGTGAAAATGTCAGCAATGTGCTTTTTCTCTTATGTGAAACAAGATTTTCAGTAATGCCTATTGCGGCTGTATTATCAATAAAAATTGGGGTTGTTGTAAATTTTAAACCATAATCTTGAATTGTTGTTTAATCCAGAAAACTTGTGAACAACAAATTGAAGCAGCAACATACTCAGCCTCACATGTAGAGATGACTATAGTAAGTTGCTTTTTTACATTGCCAGGTTACCAGTTTATTGCCACAGAAGAATTGAAAACCCCATGTTGTTGACTTCCTGTCAAGGTTACGGCCACCACATTCAGAATCTGAAAAAACAATAAAATTCATGCTATCATCATAGGTTACCAAAGACCAAGACTTGGTTTTCCCTTCAGATAGCGAAAATTCGTTTCAGTGCTTTGATATGTGAATCCTTACGCTTCACTTGAAACATGGAACACAATCAAACACAAACATGATGTCTAGTCTTTGAGCAGTTAAATACATTAGGGAACCAATCATTGAACGATATAGATGTTGATAAAACATTTGTACCATTCGCATCATTCCTAAATTATGATGAGTAAAAATAGGAGTATAAATAGAAATACAATCATTCATCATGAACTTGTTCAAGATTTCATGTACATATTTACTCTGATTTATGAACAAGCCATCCTTCTTTTGATCTACTTGTATTCCCAGAAAGAAAGCTACTTCTCCTTATAGCACTCATTTCAAACTTCTGCTTCATTACTGTTTCAAAATCCTTGCATAATTGTTCATTGTAGCTCCAAAGATAATATCATCCACATATATCTGCACGATCAAAATATCATCATCCTTCTTCAAGATAAATAGAGTACTAACAATCTTTCCCCTTGAAAAACCATTGTCCAACAGATGAGTTGACAATGTTTCATTCCACGCCCTAGGTGCTTAATGTAATCTATAAAAAGCCTTATCAAGACGATAACACTTTGTAGAATTATTATGATCTTCAAAACCAGATGGTTGAACATTATATACTTCTTCTCTTCACTTTGCCATATAAAAGGCACTCTTGACATCCACTTGAAAAACTTTGAATTTTTTAAAGATGGCATAAGCAAGGAACAATCTAATTGCTTCAATTCTTGCAACAAGAGCATATACTTCATTATAATCAATGCACTCCTGTTGATTAAAACCTTGGACAACAAGTCTAGCTTTGTTTCTTACAATTATGCCCTTATCATCATTTTTTAAATTTATACACCCATCTCGTACCTATGGGAATGAAATCTTTAGGACAATCCACTAACTTTCCAAGCTCCCAATTTCTCAAATTGGCTCAACTCTTCTTCCATGGCTGTTATCCAGAAAGCATGAGTATAAGCATGAATTCATTGTCTCCTGAATACTTGACAATAAAGCCTCATCTCCTTCATCTTGAACATGCTGACACCTTGTTTTAACTCCAAATTCAAATCACCAATGATATTTTCAATTGGATGATTTATATTAACCCTATGAGTCGCTATCTCTTCCACAGCTATCCCATATTCAAGATTTGCAATTTGATCATCTTCTTCTAGTAAATCTCCCCCTGAATTTCAAATTCAATAATAATAGATGGATCATTAATTCAATCATGAAAATCATCTTCCGAAAGTAATTCTTCAGAACCTTCAACTTGTTTAGGAACAAATGGAGAAAAATAATTATCATGGAGTATAGGAGAACTTCCATCAGAAGATTCCAGAATAAATCTTAGAAATAAGGAACCATGAATGTTAATAGTATCACTTAAAAATTCAGCTAGATCATTCGATGATAAAGGAAAAAAGTTATGAAAACAGTCAAAGACTGATTCATAATCAAAACACCATTCTAGACCTTTTCTAGGTAACGTTTCGGTAAATCAGCATACAATGACTTCGTATGCTTCTTCAATCACTCTTGTTTCCAAATTAGGAACTCTTTTGTTCAAAGAGTTAGTTGAATATCTAAAAAATATTCCTTCCACCGCCTTAGGTTCAAATTTTGGAGAAGTCATCTTCAAATAAGTACATGTAGCTCTAAAAGGTTCCAAATGGGCAAGATTGGGCTTTATGCCTTTAAGCAATTAATTCGATGTCTTGCCATGCTTCTTGTTAGTTAGCACATGGTTTAATGCATAACATGCTGTACTAACCGCTTCAGCTCAAAAAGTGATCGGAAGATGACAATCTGCAAGCATAGTTCTTGCAGTTTTGTATCAAAGTACGATTCTTCCGCTCTGCAACACCATTTTGTTGAGGAGTATAACGATCACTAATCTGATGAGAAATACTCTTTTGAATGCCGAACAACTCCAGATTATGATTTTTGAATTCAGTGCCATTATCACTTCTCAAAAACTTCACATGTGTAGAAAATTCATTCTCAATCTTTATTATCAGATTCTTCAAAATCTCCAGAGTCTCCGATTAAGCAGCTAAAAAGAAAACCCAAGAAAATCTGGAAAAATCATCAGTAACCACTAATGAAAAAGATCTTCCACCTACACTCTTAACTGACACTGGACTAAAAAGATCTATATGTAACATAGTTAGAGAAGTGGTGATGGAATTTTTAACTTTAGGCTTATGTGATTGTCTACGCTGTTTCCACTTTTTACAAAAGATACAATGATCAGACATCACAAAAGACTGAGATGGAACACCTTCGACAAGACAATTGCTGATCAAAAAATTCATTTTACGTAAATGAACATGTCCCATCTATCTATGCCATGAAAATGAATCTTTTTTAGTAGCCTTAGAGAAGAAATATGTAAGTTGAGAAGATGAAGTAGCAGAAGACATATCCAGTGGATATGTATTGTTGTGTTTGGGATCTGTCACCACAATCCATTCTTCACGTATCATCACTCCAGGCTTCAGTATGTAACATGCTTTGTTATCAAAGATGACATAATATTCTTTATCACATACTTTGTGAAACACTCAACAAATTATGTTTGACTTGTTCCACAAAGCTGACATGCTCAAAGCTTATTCTATCATTTGATAACACTCCCTCTTTTGTGATATATCCCCCAGTGTTTCCAGCAAATTTAACAAATCCACTATTAGTGCACTTGATATTTGTCAGAAGATCCAAATTTCCTATCATGTGTCAAGAACGACCACTGTCAATGTATCATGTATTCTTTGAAGCACTTGATAATGAGTCCTACACATATAAGATTAAATCAATGAGAGACTGGAATCCATGTCTTAATCATATGACTTTTGACTTGGATGGAAGAAACAGATTGAGTTTCATCAATAGAAAGTTTTGTCCTAACAGTCCGTATTCTATTAGGAATAGGCTTGTAAGGAATAGTCCCATTTTGATGATTTACTACTAGTTTAGCAGATTTAATCATTTTCTTTGGAAAAAACTTTAATTTAACAAAATTCATTAATTTTGAATTTTCAAAAGTGGATTTGACACATGGTTAACAAATTTCTTTTCCACAAGTGGAAAAGAATGAACACATTTCCCTGGTTTTGAATGATGTTTCGGTGCTGAGTTATGTGCAGTGAAAGCTGTGGTAATGAAGTCAATCAGATTAATTGACTTATTAGGTGTTTTCTTCCTACTCCTCTTAATGAACAACTTGTGACTAACTATCATCCTTTAGTAGACTTATTTTCGGAACCTTAGACCTTGAACTAGACCCATGTGAAAATGAAGATACATGTTCATTGTTACCAGACTGCTTAGACTCAATAGATTTACCACTATGTACATCCTGATTCACGTATGATAAAACTTGAGAAGAAAAAGTTTGTAATGAGAAAAATGAATTTTTATTGTAGAGCCCACTAAACGATGACGACTGACAAAGTCAACGCGGAAGAGTCAATGCTCAAAGTTTTTGATTATTTTCGTGTACAGTAACTTCGAGTACACGATTTGTTCGTGTACTCGAACTTTTGTATTAGATTTCGTGTACTCCTAGGCCTAGTATAAATAGACGTATTTTGTACAGGTTTAGGTTAGAATCCCGAGGCAATTGCTCTCTAGACTTATTGAGGTACTTGTACTCGAAATTTTCAGAATTTATAAAAGTTTGCATTTTTCTTAGTGCTTTCTTGATTCTAACTTGGATTCCGCACTCGTTAGAGATCATTGATGATGATTATGAAGATAAAGTTTGGTTCTTGATCTGTTTTCAGACCTACAAGTGGTATCAGAGCTAGAGTGCTCTTTTCATCATCAAGGTAACAACTTTTTGAAGCAAGACTACTACTTTATCATTCTTCTCTACTCATACTAGCTGCTGTATAAATTTGGGACTCCAAATCTTAAGAAATAATTTTATAAAATTTTTCTTAAGTATTTTCGAGTTCAAAATTTTTCGAGTTCAGCTATTTCGAGTATAGATAGAGTGTTCAAAGAACAGCTGTAGTTCGAGTACAAGAGGAGTTCGACTACCGGGGATTTTCGAGTACAAGAGGATTTCGAATACAGCATCAATTTCGAATACAGATTGAATTTCGTGTACTCATTGGTTTTGAGTACACCCAGGACTTCGAGTATAGAATTATCAGTTTGATTTCGAGCAGTTCTATTAATCTGTATCTACAGGGAATTCGTGTACTACACTTAGAAAATTTCCTGATTCATCATGGCTTCAAAGAATCTGACAAATTTGTCCAACTTACTCAATAACTAGATTGTGTTTTTATAAACTTGAAATTATGTTTGAAAAACTCGGGTATTTCCTATGTTTTGTGCAAACAAAGAGCGGGAAATACCTACTGAAGCTTCCTATGTTTTGCGTAAGCAAAGAACTGGATGTGTGATGTTAAGGCCAATGTGTCTGCAGATCAGAATAATAAAATATGCCAATGAGCACAAGATGATAGAACCCCTTCTTGTTTTTGATTCTAACCTAATAGATCTGTTCTTTTCTTTTCTCATCTTAAAACTCTGTCAAAATAATTTGAAGTTCGTTAAAACACAATCAAAGTTTGAATCAAAGGATTTAACAAGACTGATAGGTTGCATATTAATCTAGTCTTAATCTAATTGTTCACAAAATTTCCCATAAGATATTTTCAGAAAAACTTGATCATAAAACTGATTTTTAAGAGATGGAATAACGAGTGGAAATCATTGGTGGGGAATAACTATTTAAAGGTTGTGTTTCATTAAGAAATTATCTAAGATGGTAAAATTTTGATAACAGATTTGATCCCACGAATTTGACCCGACTAAACTTAAACTTGTCAAAATTTATTTTATTTTATTTTATTTTATTTTATTTTAGAAAAGCTAGAATTTTAAATCGAAATAAGAAAAATAAGGGTGTGTACTCAAAATCGAGTACACGAAATATGCGTACTCGAAATGATCCTATAAATAGTCCGACAGTATTTAATTTCGAGTACCATAAATTTCATGTACACAATTTTTCACTTCGAGTACAGAAACTCCCTTTTAGAGGCGATCTCGATTTCTAGACTTGATCTCAAAATTCCACTCCGGCTATTTATAGATCCTCTATAGGCGACCCTAGGTATCAATTTTCATCAAGATTTGACCGTGAAATCAAAAGTTATGGTCAAAATTAGATTTCGAGTACGCGACTTTTGTGTACAGAAGGTTTTTGGTCAAATTGACCACGAAATACTTAAAATTGAAAGGCAATACGTGAATATGTTGGTCGCCTCTCAATTACGAGTATATTGAACATAATTAGAAAGTCTAAGGAGCCAAAATGATAAATTTTTCAAAGAACTTTGAGTACACGAAATGTAAAACTTCGAGTACAGATATATTTCGTGTACAACCAGAATTTCGTGTACACATTATATTTTGTGTACAGACCACATTTCGTGTACAAATTCCATTTCGTGTACAGTGTGCATTTCGAGTACAGAATGTACTTCGTGTACACCTTGGTCTTCGTGTACAGCCTGTTGTCTCGAGTGAAAATGTTAAGTTCGAGAACAGGACACTCACACTTAGAAAATTTTTCAGAAAATTCAGTTTTGTTAAACTTAAACTAACTTGATCTGTTTGTGTCTTTCAGATGGCAGACTTACGGTTCGTGCATGATCACAATATGACAGCATTCCTTGGGGAACCTCCAGCAAAACATTCAGAGTTCAAGAGTATCGTGGATGGACTGATCTTGTCGCCCATCAACTATGCCATCATGGAGTATCCGCCTATTATGACTGATTTTGTCAGGAGTTTCTGGAGCACCGTAGAATAAAGTACCGATGCGGATGGAAACATGAGTATCATTGGAAAGATCCAAGGTCATCACATCGTTATTTTAGAGCAGATTATCTGAGAATGTCTGCAGTTCGGAGACAAAGATTCAGACCCAGTTGAGTTTGATCAAGCATTGGTGAACCGAACTGTTTTTCAGATGGGACACGAGGGTGCCTACCCTCCAACAGAAAAGAAACTGCTACATCCCTATTGGAGGTATCTGGCACACGTAGTGACACAGTGTCTCTCCAGACTAAAAGGTGGATATGATGTCCTAAACCAGACTCTTAGCTCCTGTCTGGTGGCTTTAGCATTTGGAATGGATTTTAACTTCTCAAGGATGATCTTCCTTGACATGCACGCAAATATCAAAGGACGGAGAAAGGAACGGTTCCTGGCATTTCCACGGTTTTTGCAGATCATCTTCAACCGAAAGTATCCTTCTCTGACTCCCACTCTTGGCACCTTGGAGATCAAGAGAGCGCGATGACATTTTTGGATACATGAAGATGAACAAGCGTGGGAAAAAGCAGTACATCGGTCAGAGGTCACTGATAAAGTTTGGACGCTTTGTGGGAGATGACAATGTTGTAGAGGATCAAGGCACTCCTGTTACCTTTGTGGCCGAAGAGCATGATGTCCAGGCTACAAGTCCAAGTACAAAAGTTGATAAAGCAGCAGAGTATACTACTCATGAGTCTTCTTCTTCATCAAGCGAAGATTTTGTTCCTGAAAAGCCAGCTCCTTCTAGATAGGAACGATAAGAAGCACAAGACTTGGACTACGCTCCAACTCCTGAGTCATCACCAAAGAAGAAAAGGCAAAAGACGATGGCCAGGAGAACCAGAGATCCACGACTTCAGCAGATGTTCTCAAGCTTATCCTTCTCATCAGCTGCAATCATCATATCACAGGCGCCTACCCAACCACCTCAACCCACACAACCCAAGCAACCCACACAACCCAAGCCACCTACAAAAACCAAGCCACCTTCACCACCTCCTGCTACACAACCACCTGTCACACAACCTCCTACAGTTACAAAGCCACCTCCACCACCTCCACCTACACAACCTACAAAACCCAAGCAACCTAAACCTGCAGCCAAACCATTACAAGCACCTACTCAACCACAACTACCTCCA
The DNA here is from genome assembly GCA_009363875.1 of Mikania micrantha. Lineage (NCBI taxonomy): Eukaryota > Viridiplantae > Streptophyta > Magnoliopsida > Asterales > Asteraceae > Mikania > Mikania micrantha. The sequence continues at coordinate 33,681 of SZYD01000767.1, read as the reverse complement.
CCTACTCAACCACAACCACCTCCACCTAATCAGCCAACCAAACCCAAATTAGTCATCAAAATCCCAGTCAGATCCCCAACTCCATCTTCTACTACCTCCATCCCTCACACCGAAACTCCACCATCTCCGTCTCGCTCGAGCGTTGACAAAGGAAAATCACCTTTGCACGCTGATTCACCTTACGAGCCGAGACATGTGCCTGTCGATCTCGTTGGCTTGAAGGAACAAGTTTTCAAACTTGAGAAAGATTCTGAGCGCAAGGACGATCTTATCAAAAATTTGCAAGAAGGGATGACAAATATTAGTAGCAAACTGAACAAGTATTGTGGAGAAATCAAGGCTCACAGAAAGTTCATCAGATGTCTATTAATAGAGAACCATGAGATGAAGAAGGACATCAAAAAGCTTAAAGGAGAGGAAGTTCCAGAGTCTGATTATTAGTACATAGATGATGTTTTTCGTGACAGTGATGATGACAGTGACGATAGTGACGATGATGATGGTGATGACAAGAGTGAAAAGGATCAGAAGGAAAAGGAGGATGATAAAAATGATAAGGATGATAAGGATGAAGACAAGGATGGAAACGAAAAAGGAAAGGATCAGGGACCCCAGATGACAAGGATCAGGGAGGAGCCACTGGAAATCCATCCTCATCAGGAAAGTCTCCTGGCCTTTATGATGATCTTTTTGGAGATATTCCTGACGACATCTTATTTGGTGACTGTGTTCAACCTGATAAAACATCAGGAGCTGGGCTTGATAGCTGGTTTGATGACTTCCCAGAGGATTTTGACTTTGAGTGGTCTGGTGAAAAGACTCAGGAAGGAGCTAAACCTTCTGCAGGGGCATCTGTAGAGGATGAACCAGAAAACATCATACTTGGCAATGTCTCATCCGATCCTTATATCGATTATTTGTATGCCCACAAATACATTGATGCATTAGGACAGGAGGTCACCTCTCTTCATGAAGTGATTAACAGCTGGATTGACAAGAAGAAGGATTGGACGCCTTCTCCTCCTGTGGATAAAGCTGCATGGTTCAAGGAGATGAGCGACAAACATCCAGAGCATACGTTTATTTCAGATGACAGAAACCTGTTCGCTGTTCGCAATGACCGATCAGAAGTGTGCTGCTGGATGTATGATAAAGAAAGAGATATTTACCTAGTCAAGAGAAGAAATGGAAAGGTCGAGTTCTTCAAGAAACCGCAAGATTTTTGCTCACTACCCAAGGTTGATATACGAAGCATAGACAAAGCAATGTTTCTCAACCCCTCCAAGGACTCACAGGCCGATTTATTTGCCAAGTTCATTAAAGATCAGTGTGATAAGGACTTCCCAGTGACGCGAACTGCCAAGGGAAAGCGTTTTGTTTCTACCTGCATTATCAATAAAAAGACAAAGAAGCCTTGGATATACTACAAGTACCCTCCACCTCGAGTTGAGCAAGCAGTGACCGTATCTCCTAGAGTTCTAGAAAATTCATTGGCCAACTTCTTATCCTGGTACTATGACGATCTAAACCTCGCAGCAGTCATCATCAAGAACAAAGACAGTGTTAATGATATTGATATCATTCTTGATCCAATGGATCTCTTGAAGTATGGTAAGGACGACATGATGAAGTTAGACGAGTCTCCTATACGAGTATACTCTGGGAATGATGAAGAGGCTAAGCCATTCACTCGAGTAGTTGCTTATGCTATCGAGCTGAAACTTTATGCAGGTGCTAGGCCGCATAACGACACTCTTCCGATCTGATGACTTCGCCAGTCTAGTGGGAGTTTGTAGAGCCCACTAAACGATGAAGACTGACAAAGTCAACGCGGAAGAGTCAACGCTCAAAGTTTTTGATTATTTTCGTGTACAGTAACTTCGAGTACACGATTTGTTTGTGTACTCGAACTTTTGTATTAGATTTCGTGTACTCCTAGGCCTAGTATAAATAGACGTATTTTGTACAGGTTTAGGTTAGAATCCCGATGCATTTGCTCTCTAGACGTATTGAGGCACTTGTACTCGAAATTTTCAGAATTTATAAAAGTTTTCATTTTTCTTATTGCTTTCTTGATTCTAACTTGGATTCCGCACTCGTTAGAGATCATTGATGATGATTATGAAGATAAAGTTTGGTTCTCGATCCGTTTTCAGACCTACATTTATTTTTGAAGAAAGCAGTATCAGATTGTCAAAATAGTTTTTCAAGATCCTTTTGATTAGTTTGTCTTTTAACGGAATTATGTTTTCCTTTACTTACCCAATCCTTTTCACATACTCGATCTGGTTTCTGAAAAATCTTTGCATTAGGTTTCTTAAAAATTTTGTCAATTAACATTGGTTTAATCAAACTTAAAGGATGTACATCATCACAAAAGATTTCATCTTTTTCTTTTAGAGTATAATAGATTATGTTGTCTGGCTAAAAAAAAAAAGACATCTGTCTCTAGGAATATTAGATTCCTTTTTGACAGTTTCATCACTAATGTCAACATCTGTCACACCCCTGCGCCGCGTGCGGAATCCACGGCGCGGTGACGTATGATCAGTTGAATCATGCACAAGTATTGAATAAGAACAACCACAATGGATTACTATATTTCATAATGTTTAGACAGTTGATTAGTTACAGACAATCTATCTACCAAAAGTAAGACAACTACAGACCCAAAATATAGTTACAAAATAAGACTCCAAACAAGACAATTAAACATTTAGGATTTTGTGAGTTTCTATTCCATCCTAGCATGTTTCTTCATCTTGTTCTATCTTAGAATGGTCTCCTTAGTTGTCCCTGAGAATGTCTTAAACCTGATTACCTGAAACACGTGAAAAGTAACTGTCAACTACAGACGTAGTTGGTGAGAACAATAGGTTTAAGCATTTGTAAACATGAGTATATGATATAAGACATAGGTAAGTTAAAGCATCATAAGATTCACACGGATGAGCTGCAACCCAAACTAACATCAAGTAAGAAAATGAGTGTAAACAGTCCAATCACTGTTTGCACATGAGTCAACATATGATATCAAGTCCCAAACCACGTTTGGAGTTAGATAATGTGTCAACAGTTTTGAATAAACCATATGTAACCGAAATCTGCAGTTAGTTTATAAAACAGATTTAAAAACTAACTGCAGCAATCGGCCTGCCCCAATGTATGTGTCCGCTTTCCCTTGTTGTGATCACCCAGTACTAACGCTAATGAATATGATACTTGATGGGTTTATAAGTTTGTTTACAACAATGGACACCATGTTTTCTGAATCTTACTTTAACCGGATGTGTTAATGTCTTATTGAAAACCTGGATTTAACTCCACGAGTTGAATCCTTTGTTTATGTAACATGAAATTAATCTCTTGATTTGAATACCATGATGTGAACAACTTGACTTGAATACCATGTTTTGAACCAATGAATTTGAATACCATGTTTTGAACCACTTGATTTGAATACCATGTTTTGAACCAATGAATTTGGATACCATGTTGTGAACCACTTGTTTTGAATACCATGATGTGAGGACCTTGTGTAATAACAAGGTTTATAACAAAAGGGTTTGTAAAATCCTTTAAAAGAACATTTGAGTAAGGCTGTTATAAAACAGTTCAAGAAAACATTTTAAAATCCTTTTAGTAATAAGGGTTTAATAGTAAATAATTCCTTTAAAACAGTTGACAATTTCCTTAAACAGTTGAAGAATCACTTGGATTCATAAGATAAACCTGTAATGTTTGTGAATGCACATAAACTGTGCAATGAAACAAGATTGAAATAGCGGTTTTGATCACGTGTTCCACCCCAAAACAGTTAATAAACAGTAAAAGAGGGGCTAAAGTTCTCACCTGTCTGCAGTAGACTCTGAATTTAAACAGTTAGCAAGTAGCAAACAGGACTTCTAACTTGTTCCTATAACATTGTAATCATATATAAGATATAGGATTTATAATTGTATAACTTTGATTCATTGATTGACTTGTGTTCTCTTGAAATTGATTAACACTTGAAAGTTTGGATTACTCGATTGATCATGGGTTCAAGAAACTAATGTGAAATGTCCATTTATGCATAAATTATGCATAAATGATAATTGTTTGTGAAATTGAGAACCATTGTTTAACATGTATTGTGATAAAGTATTCAATTGTTTTCAAGTCTTGTGATTGTGAATTGATCTTAAAAATTAAGCTAAGTTTAGTTATAAACTTAAACTCAATAAGATCGAATTACAAGTTACTTTGAGTGGTGGCCTATAATGGGCCTTAAGCCCAATAAATCATAGTGGGCTTAATCAAAGTTCTATGGGCCTCTTAGGTTCACAATTGGGCCAATTAATTGTGATGTTAGTCCAATCAACATGTAGTTAACCCTTGTAACAATTCCAAGCTCATGTCAACCCACTAAAATCTTAGTGGACCAATGGAATTTGAGGGGGCCTAAGGATTCAAGTTGACCAACAAGTGTGAACTAAATCTATGTAACGATCCAAGGCGTTATCGGACTAATTGAGAGTCTAATGGGCCAACATAACTCCCTTGGGCTTACCTCACACTTATGGGCCTAGTACTAACGCGTTTGGACCAAATAAATTGGAGTTGGGCCGAAGAGAAGGGAGGCTGCCATTTTGGGCAGCGAACCCTCTTGGGTTTAGCCTAAGGTTCGCCCCTAACCAAGGGTTCGGTGATGATACGATGTGCAAGGGTTCGGCCAAAGTATCCCACGTGGTTCGGTTAAAATGAAGCCATGCAGGTTCGTAGATCATCAGGGTTCGGCCAATGAATTGATGAGGGTTCGGTTCTTGTGGGTTCGTTGCTAATGTTGGTTCGTCCAAAGATAGTTCGGCAATGGAGCAGCGAACCATGTAGGGTTCGTCATTGCAGGGTTCGTGTAAGCTAAAGAATCCATTAGGGTTCGTCTACTCATGCAACGAACTATGCAGGTGCATGAAGCTTCACCATAGATCCAGGGTTCGTGATGGTTCGCGAATCAGTACCAAGGTTCGTGCAGTTCCATGAGACCCCTTTAGGGTTCGGCTGCTTGTGTCCAACGAACCCCAGGTTCGTTTTCAGCATGGATTCGCCACAGAGGGTTCGTCCCTCCAACTGTCACGAACCTGTAACTCTGCATCCCTACCATCATCGAACTCCTTGATCCATACCAAGATTTAAACTATTATGCCATCAAGGAATGTTAATATATGTGCGAAAATGGAAATGGAGTGCTAGTATCGGTTATACATGCGTTTAACAAAGCCACGAGTTAAAAACCCTAATTTCCGAAATCTTCCAAGGATCATACCTCGAGATTGGCTGGATGAAACTGCAATATTCTTGTACTTTCGTGTAGAGTTTGTCGAGAGCTTCGCGTGGACACCAAGAACACCCAAATCCGTTGAGTAACGAGTGAGATACGATCGTTTAAAGCTTGGTTTTCTAGATAGAGAGAGGGTTCGCGAGTTTGAGAGAGAAATGAGGTTGTTGGCTGAATTAAATGAGGAAAATGGTCTTCTTCAAGGCTTTTATAGCCCGTGTGGTATTCGGGTCCGTTTCGGTCGCTCGGTTCGCGTTTCCGGAACGTAACGCGTAATTTACGCGGTTTTAACTAAAATTAAGTGTTAAACTCATTAAAATGATGAGTTTCAAAATTATAAAAATATAAAATAATTAATTTAATTATTTTTACTCTTCGTGTGTTGTCGGATCGTTAAACATTCACAATTTACGTGTATACCCGCAATCGCGTACGTTTTCCGATCGTATTAAAATATTTAAAGTCGTTTAATCGTAATTATAAGTTCAACATTCGTATTATTATGGATCGTCACCCATAACTATACTCAGTCTCGCTTACAGATTACGATCTTGGTTGAATTAATTAATTGTTATACTATTCGTCTCAACACTACGCACTAACACTAACCTGTTACACCGAACGCAGTATATGTATAGGGCTCACTCTCGCTGCCCACCACTGTTTCGATATAACAAGTTACTGTTCTTGCTTAGTGAAATCGACTGTAAATAGATAATACATACTTGTTTTCTGATTACTAAGATCCTGTAACACACAAGCACACATTTTGAACATACGAATCACATTGATGAACTGAACCATGAATAGACACTGTTCTAACACTGTTTACAACTACATGACTATATGCACAAATGTTACAGTCTCCCCTAGTTAAGGGAATTTCGTCCCGAAATTAACTAGCCGAAGATACTATAAAAAGATGAGGGTACTTAAGCTTCATCTGGTCTTCACGTTCCCAGGTGAACTCAGCACCGCGTTTGCCCTCCCATCGCACTTTCACGATCGGGATACGGCTGCGTTTAAGTTTCTTGACCCCATGATCCATGATCTCAACTGGACGTTCAATGAATTGCATGTTGTTCTGAATCTGTATGTCTTCCAGTGGAATCTGAACATCATGATCCGCCAAGCAGTTCTTAAGATTCGATACATGAAAAGTATCGTGAACATTGCTTAGCTCCACTGGAAGTTTGAGTTTGTAGGCTACGGGACCAATCCGTTCCAGGATCTCAAAAGGTCCAACGTACCTTGGTGCAAGTTTCCCTTTCTTCCCGAATCGGACAACGCCTTTCCAGGGAGAAACTTTGAGTAAGACTCGGTCACCAACTTGAAACTCAAGCGGTTTCCGACGACGATCAGCATAACTCTTCTGCCGATCTCGTGCGGCTTTAAGCCGTGACTGAATGATTGTGATTTTGTCTGATGTTTCCTGAATGAGTTCTGGTCCTACGACCTGTGAGTCACCAATCTCGGTCCAACAAACCGGTGATCGGCACTTTCTACCATATAAAGCTTCGAATGGTGCACATTGAATGCTCGTATGATAGCTATTGTTATATGAAAACTCAATGAGTGGGAGATGAGTGTCCCAACTTCCACCGAAGTCAATGACACAAGAACGGAGCATGTCCTCAAGTGTTTGGATAGTCCTCTCACTTTGGCCGTCGGTTTGGGGATGATACGCCGTGCTAAGATTAACACGCGTTCCCAAAGCCTTTTGCAATGATTGCCAAAAGCGAGAAGTGAAGCGACTATCACGATCAGATATGATTGATGTTGGAGTACCATGACGTGCAATGATTTCATTGATGTACAATGTGGATAGCTTCTCCATCTTGTAATCCTCTCGGATAGGGAGAAAATGAGCAGATTTGGTGAGTCGATCAACGATCACCCAAATCGAATCGAAACCTCTCGGAGTTCTCGGCAACTTTGTTATGAAATCCATGGAAATTTGCTCCCATTTCCATTGAGGAATTTCAGGTTGTTGCAGAAGTCCCGAAGGCTTTTGATGTTCTGCTTTGACCTTTGAACAAGTAAGACATTTTCCCACGTACAGTGCTATGTCTTTCTTCATTCCCGGCCACCAGTAAGATGTCCTCAAGTCCTGATACATCTTGTCGGCTCCAGGATGAACTGAGTATCGCGACTTATGAGCCTCATCACAGATGAGTGTGCGCAATTCTTCAGACTTTGGAATCCAAATGCGGCCGTTGAGATATAACAACCCATCAGCTCGAGGTTCTAGTTTCTTCTCAATACCACAATCCAAGTCTGTCTTGAGTTGATTATCTGTTACTACTTGTTGTTGTGCAATACGAATCAAGTCTTTCAAGTTTGGCTGTGCGTTGATCTCCATGGCTCTTACACGAATCGGTTTGACTGGTTCCTTGCGACTAAGAGCATCCGCCACCACGTTGGCTTTACCCGGATGGTAACGAATCTCACAGTCGTAATCAGTTAGAAGCTCAACCCAACGTCGTTGTCTCATGTTGAGTTCTTTCTGATTGAGAATGTGTTGCAGGCTCTTGTGGTCTGTATAGATTACACATTTAGTACCATACAGGTAGTGTCTCCAAATCTTCAATGCAAAGACCACAGCCCCTAACTCAAGGTCATGAGTAGTGTAATTCTTCTCGTGAACCTTGAGTTGTCTTGAAGCATAAGCAATGACCTTGTCCCGTTGCATAAGTACACAACCAAGACCAAGGTTTGAAGCATCACAGTAGACAATGAAATCATCACTGCCTTCTGGAAGACTAAGGATAGGGGAATTACATAACTTCTGTTTAAGAAGTTGAAATGCATCCTCCTGTTTCTGTCCCCATATGAACGCTTGACTTTTCTGAGTCAATGTGGTAAGTGGCAAGGCTATCTTAGAGAAGTTTGCAATGAATCTTCTGTAATAACCTGCCAGACCCAGAAATGAACGAATCTCTGTTGGAGTAGATGGGTAGTCCAGTTCTTAATCGCCTCAATCTTCGCCGGATCTACATGTATCCCATCCTTGTTTATGACATGTCCTAAGAAGGGAACCTCCTTTAGCCAAAATTCACACTTTGAGAATTTAGCATAAAGATGTTCCTCTCTTAGTAGTTCTAAGACTTTCCTCAAATGATCCCCATGTTCTTGTTCTGTCTTTGAATAAATCAGTATATCATCAATGAAGACAATAACAAACTGATCCAAGTATGGCCTGCAGACTCGATTCATCAAATCCATGAACACTGCGGGTGCATTGGTCAGCCCAAATGGCATAACCACAAACTCATAGTGTCCATACCGAGTCCTAAATGCAGTCTTTGGTATATCCTCATCATTTACTCGTAACTGATGATACCCAGATCGTAAATCAATCTTAGAGAAGCAAGTTGCTCCCTGTAATTGATCAAATAGATCGTCGATCTAGGTAGAGGATATCTGTTCTTGATTGTTAACTTGTTCAGCTCACGATAATCTATGCACATGCGAAATGAACCGTCTTTCTTCTTGACAAATAGAACCGGAGCTCCCCATGGAGAGAAACTCGGTCTAATGAAACCTTTGTCTAGAAGTTCCTGAAGCTGACTAGACAGTTCCTGCATCTCAGATGGTGCTAATCGATACGGTGATTTCGCCACTGGGTTTGCTCCAGGGACGAGATCAATTCTAAACTCCACTTGCCGGACTGGTGGTAGTCCAGGCAAGTCTTCTGGAAATACGTCTGGATAGTCTTTGATAACCGGTACGTCTCCAACTGCTTTCTTGTCAGGTTTCTTTTCCACCACGTGAGCTAAGAATGCATAATATTTCTTCTTCAGATACTTCCTCGCCTTGATGCACGATACCATCTTCAATTCGCGGCAGGGTTTCTCACCGTAGACTATCATCGTTTCGCCGGACGGTAGGGGAATTCGAATAAATTTCTCCGAGCATACTATTTCAGCATTATTCTTAGATAGCCAATCCATTCCTACTACAACTTCGAAGCTTCCGAGAGTCATAGGAATGAGATCGATGGGGAAAAGATGGTCATTTAGTCTTAGCTCACAAGCATTAATGATGGAATCTACAACTATGGTTTTACCATTCGCTACTTCTACAGTATAGGGAGCAGTAAGTGTGGATAGTTGCATATTAAGAACAGAAGCAGTATGAGCAGAGATAAAGCTTTTATCAGCACCAGTATCAAATATGATAGGAACATAGTGATTATTGATAAGAAATGTACCCGTGATGACTGCCGGCTCTTCACGTGCTTCAGCAGTTCCAATAACGAAAGCACGAGCAACAGCAGTATTGTTGTTGAGTTTTGGACACTGGTTTCTGAAGTGTCCTTCTGCCCCACAATTATAGCAGGCTCTTCCACCTGCAGCAGTAGAAGTTGTGGCAGCAGTTGTTGCAGCAATAAGATGAGCAGATCGACAAGTCGCTGCAAAGTGTCCCATACGTCCACACTTGAGACACTTCTTGCATGGAGTATTGGGCAGATGATGGTACTGGCATTTGGTGCAGAGTGGATACGAGCCAGTGTACTGCTTTCTGACATTAGCGGGTTGTGGCATAGCAGTGAGGGGAGTAGCATGAGTAGGTGCAGCCGCAGTCAACGCTGCAAAGTTCTTGATTGTCTTCTGTTTCTTCTTCTTGGGATGATGCTGTTCAGGCTTCTTGCCTTCTTCAATCTGTGCTCTTTTGAATCCCCTTCGGGTGAGCACTCCAGATTTCACATACTCCTCAGTGAGAGTAGCACCAAGTTGAATTGCCGCCTCTAAAGTAGTAGGGTTATTACCCATGACAGTTCCTCTAACCACCAGAGGCAACCCTTCAATGTATTTCTCTATCCTGCGGGATAGAGGAGTAACCAGATGGGGCACCAGAATGCACAACTCATGGAATCGAGTTGTATACTTTGCGTTTTCGCCACTATCCTGCACCAGATTCCACATCTCCACTTCCAGTTTCTTTAGCTCGTGACGTGGACAAAACTTTTCCACCAGTAAGTTCTTGAATCCGTCCCATGGTAAAGCTAGAGCAACTTCACGTCCTCTGGTGTTCTTCTCAGAATTCCACCAGGTGAGTGCTCCCTTATGAAAAGCACTTGAGGCCATTTTGACCTTCAGATTTTCAGGGCATCCTGTGAAGTCGAGAATGTCTTCGATGCTTTCCAGCCACTGCAGTAGGCCGGTAGCTCCTTCGGTACCAGAGTACTTAGGAGGCTTAGCATCGTTGAACTGCTTGAAAGTAAAGTTAGCAGTTCCAGCGTTTGTGGCATTTGAGTTGTGTGCAGAATCACCGGTACTTCCCCGAAGATTCTGGGTAATATCAGTGACCATGCCCGGGATCACATCCCTCATGTGAACAGCGATAGCTAGAGCAATCTTGTTAATTTCATCATCATTACCGCTTGTCGAACCCCCAGCATTTGGGTCTCGTCGAGGAGGCATTCTACGAATAGAAGCCACAAGCGGGTCAGTAATGAGAATAGATACAATTGAATTTTCATGATAAGGTCAGTAATATATCCATACTACTAGTATTATCATTCAATTGTAATATGATCCAGTACACGTATAAGTTATCAACTTATTTGTATACTTATCATGTGAATATGTACGATGTCTCATGATCTCTCCACCAAACCTACACACTGACACTTTCCCGATATACCGAAAATAGCTTATATATAGGGCTCACTCTCGCTGCCCACCACCGTTTCGGTATACCACGATCATGCCCTTGCTAGCATTTGGCAACACGTTTGTACTGATTTCCATGTGTTTTCCATTGATTAAGAATCCCATGATCTTTGAGCAACTTGAACTATGATTGATTCCATGATTGAACTATGATTATGTTATGCGTGCACCTACTAACAGTTGTTAACATGTAGAACTAAGTCATACGTGTGTTCTACACTTTCCTGTTAACCTATGTCAGTAAGTACCAATGATGTAATCACTTAAGAATTTCACTTAAGGTTTACATTTATGATATGTTCACAACTTGGTTGATTCACCATAATGTCTGGTTCATCCAAGTTTGAATTCCACTATGATTTGATTCACCAATGATTGTTTCCCAAATGATTGTATCCCATGTGTTTTGACTAAGGTTCCATGTGTCCAGTTGATCCTGAATCCTCACTCCAAATACAAACGCCGGATTCCCCCTAACATACTGAAATAAGCTTATATATAGGGTAAGCTCTCACCGACCCACCACTTACCTCAACACGTCAGCGTTAATCCGTCGTCTATATTTGGGGCTAAGATTCCAACTGTTGATTGATTATGATTTTCCCATGATTTCCTCTTGTTCCTTGATTCTGTTTATGATTGTGTAAACCATGGTCCTTAATTTACTAGAAACTAAGACCTTAGGTTTATGTATATGTGTCCTAGGTTAATCAACCTAGTTTCCCAATACTTTAAAGTACTGAGCATAATGATTTCCTGTGAGAACTTCAACTAAAGAATACTGTTACACAGATTCTAAGTTATAAAGTTCCTATGATAATGAACACCTGATAATGATAACAATGATAACAATGACAAGGATTTCAAATCTAAGCTCTAAATTAATAGACCTCAACCTTTGAATTCCTATAATGATATGACAAGGATCTCAAATCCAAGTTCTAAATTAATAGATCTTGACCTTTGAATCCTATAGTGAATATGACAAGGATCTCAAATCCAAGTTCTAAATTAATAGATCTTGACCTTTGAATCCTATAGTGAATATGACAAGGACTTTAGATCAAAGATAACCATCTTTGCCTCTAAATCCCATAATGAATATGACAAGGATCTTAGATCAAAGATACTAAATTAATAGATCTTTGCCTCTAAATCCCATAGTGAATATGACAAGAAATTCATATCAAAGATACTGAAACTACAGATCTTTGCCTCTGAATTTCTATAATGATCTCTGTGTGAGAATTTCAGATCAAGGATACTAAGAATACAGATCCTTGCCTCTGAAATCCTTAAATGCATATATGTGAGAATTTAATTCGGTTTCTAAAATTATAGAAATCCGATTCAAATTCCTTGACTCGATGTCTAATCTTAGAAAAATGTCCCTAAGATCTTTCAAGCTTATTGTAGACTTAATGCTTACTTAAGTTACTTAGATCCTAAGTATCCTCAAGCCTATAGCACTTAGTCCTATTGGGTAGCTTAGGTTATAGTCTAGGTCATTAAACATTGGGTTTTTCCTAGTTCTCTACAACCTTGGCTCTGATACCAACCTGTCACACCCCTGCGCCGCGTGCGGAATCCACGGCGCGGTGACGTATGATCAGTTGAATCATGCACAAGTATTGAATAAGAACAACCACAATGGATTACTATATTTCATAATGTTTAGACAGTTGATTAGTTACAGACAATCTATCTACCAAAAGTAAGACAACTACAGACCCAAAATATAGTTACAAAATAAGACTCCAAACAAGACAATTAAACATTTAGGATTTTGTGAGTTTCTATTCCATCCTAGCATGTTTCTTCATCTTGTTCTATCTTAGAATGGTCTCCTTAGTTGTCCCTGAGAATGTCTTAAACCTGATTACCTGAAACACGTGAAAAGTAACTGTCAACTACAGACGTAGTTGGTGAGAACAATAGGTTTAAGCATTTGTAAACATGAGTATATGATATAAGACATAGGTAAGTTAAAGCATCATAAGATTCACACGGATGAGCTGCAACCCAAACTAACATCAAGTAAGAAAATGAGTGTAAACAGTCCAATCACTGTTTGCACATGAGTCAACATATGATATCAAGTCCCAAACCACGTTTGGAGTTAGATAATGTGTCAACAGTTTTGAATAAACCATATGTAACCGAAATCTGCAGTTAGTTTATAAAACAGATTTAAAAACTAACTGCAGCAATCGGCCTGCCCCAATGTATGTGTCCGCTTTCCCTTGTTGTGATCACCCAGTACTAACGCTAATGAATATGATACTTGATGGGTTTATAAGTTTGTTTACAACAATGGACACCATGTTTTCTGAATCTTACTTTAACCGGATGTGTTAATGTCTTATTGAAAACCTGGATTTAACTCCACGAGTTGAATCCTTTGTTTATGTAACATGAAATGAATCTCTTGATTTGAATACCATGATGTGAACAACTTGACTTGAATACCATGTTTTGAACCAATGAATTTGAATACCATGTTTTGAACCACTTGATTTGAATACCATGTTTTGAACCAATGAATTTGGATACCATGTTGTGAACCACTTGTTTTGAATACCATGATGTGAGGACCTTGTGTAATAACAAGGTTTATAACAAAAGGGTTTGTAAAATCCTTTAAAAGAACATTTGAGTAAGGCTGTTATAAAACAGTTCAAGAAAACATTTTAAAATCCTTTTAGTAATAAGGGTTTAATAGTAAATAATTCCTTTAAAACAGTTGACAATTTCCTTAAACAGTTGAAGAATCACTTGGATTCATAAGATAAACCTGTAATGTTTGTGAATGCACATAAACTGTGCAATGAAACAAGATTGAAATAGCGGTTTTGATCACGTGTTCCACCCCAAAACAGTTAATAAACAGTAAAAGAGGGGCTAAAGTTCTCACCTGTCTGCAGTAGACTCTGAATTTAAACAGTTAGCAAGTAGCAAACAGGACTTCTAACTTGTTCCTATAACATTGTAATCATATATAAGATATAGGATTTATAATTGTATAACTTTGATTCATTGATTGACTTGTGTTCTCTTGAAATTGATTAACACTTGAAAGTTTGGATTACTCGATTGATCATGGGTTCAAGAAACTAATGTGAAATGTCCATTTATGCATAAATTATGCATAAATGATAATTGTTTGTGAAATTGAGAACCATTGTTTAACATGTATTGTGATAAAGTATTCAATTGTTTTCAAGTCTTGTGATTGTGAATTGATCTTAAAAATTAAGCTAAGTTTAGTTATAAACTTAAACTCAATAAGATCGAATTACAAGTTACTTTGAGTGGTGGCCTATAATGGGCCTTAAGCCCAATAAATCATAGTGGGCTTAATCAAAGTTCTATGGGCCTCTTAGGTTCACAATTGGGCCAATTAATTGTGATGTTAGTCCAATCAACATGTAGTTAACCCTTGTAACAATTCCAAGCTCATGTCAACCCACTAAAATCTTAGTGGACCAATGGAATTTGAGGGGGCCTAAGGATTCAAGTTGACCAACAAGTGTGAACTAAATCTATGTAACGATCCAAGGCGTTATCGGACTAATTGAGAGTCTAATGGGCCAACATAACTCCCTTGGGCTTACCTCACACTTATGGGCCTAGTACTAACGCGTTTGGACCAAATAAATTGGAGTTGGGCCGAAGAGAAGGGAGGCTGCCATTTTGGGCAGCGAACCCTCTTGGGTTTAGCCTAAGGTTCGCCCCTAACCAAGGGTTCGGTGATGATACGATGTGCAAGGGTTCGGCCAAAGTATCCCACGTGGTTCGGTTAAAATGAAGCCATGCAGGTTCGTAGATCATCAGGGTTCGGCCAATGAATTGATGAGGGTTCGGTTCTTGTGGGTTCGTTGCTAATGTTGGTTCGTCCAAAGATAGTTCGGCAATGGAGCAGCGAACCATGTAGGGTTCGTCATTGCAGGGTTCGTGTAAGCTAAAGAATCCATTAGGGTTCGTCTACTCATGCAACGAACTATGCAGGTGCATGAAGCTTCACCATAGATCCAGGGTTCGTGATGGTTCGCGAATCAGTACCAAGGTTCGTGCAGTTCCATGAGACCCCTTTAGGGTTCGGCTGCTTGTGTCCAACGAACCCCAGGTTCGTTTTCAGCATGGATTCGCCACAGAGGGTTCGTCCCCTCCAACTGTCACGAACCTGTAACTCTGCATCCCTACCATCATCGAACTCCTTGATCCATACCAAGATTTAAACTATTATGCCATCAAGGAATGTTAATATATGTGCGAAAATGGAAATGGAGTGCTAGTATCGGTTATACATGCGTTTAACAAAGCCACGAGTTAAAAACCCTAATTTACGAAATCTTCCAAGGATCATACCTCGAGATTGGCTGGATGAAACTGCAATATTCTTGTACCTTCGTGTAGAGTTCGTCGAGAGCTTCGCGTGGACACCAAGAACACCCAAATCCGTTGAGTAACGAGTGAGATACGATCGTTTAAAGCTTGGTTTTCTAGATAGAGAGAGGGTTCGCGAGTTTGAGAGAGAAATGAGGTTGTTGGCTGAATTAAATGAGGAAAATGGTCTTCTTCAAGGCTTTTATAGCCCGTGTGGTATTCGGGTCCGTTTCGGTCGCTCGGTTCGCGTTTCCGGAACGTAACGCGTAATTTACGCGGTTTTAACTAAAATTAAGTGTTAAACTCATTAAAATGATGAGTTTCAAAATTGTAAAAATATAAAATAATTAATTTAATTATTTTTACTCTTCGTGTGTTGTCGGATCGTTAAACATTCACAATTTACGTGTATACCCGCAATCGCGTACGTTTTCCGATCGTATTAAAATATTTAAAGTCGTTTAATCGTAATTATAAGTTCAACATTCGTATTATTATGGATCGTCACCCATAACTATACTCAGTCTCGCTTACAGATTACGATCTTGGTTGAATTAATTAATTGTTATACTATTCGTCTGAACACTACGCACTAACACTAACCTGTTACACCGAACGCAGTATATGTATAGGGCTCACTCTCGCTGCCCACCACTGTTTCGATATAACAAGTTACTGTTCTTGCTTAGTGAAATCGACTGTAAATAGATAATACATACTTGTTTTCTGATTACTAAGATCCTGTAACACACAAGCACACATTTTGAACATACGAATCACATTGATGAACTGAACCATGAATAGACACTGTTCTAACACTGTTTACAACTACATGACTATATGCACAAATGTTACAACATCATCAATCAATAAAAACTCAGAAACATTGTTATTATCAATCAAATTTGTTACATCAATTTTCTGTTTAACGTCAAATTTTAAACCAGACACATCTCTATTATCTTCTTCATCACCATCACAAACTTCTTTCTTGATTCCTGGATCCTCTATCTTTGTTCCTGCATGTTTAATATTGACAGAACTAGACAAGTTAGTTAAATCATTTGAAAACAACTCTAAATTCTTAGAGGATTTAGCAACATATGGAATAACATTAGAGAAACACTCAGTCGATTTACATTTCTTTGTTCGATATTTCGATTCATCAATCATGTGATTGATAATATCTTGTTTATCTGCCAATTGCAAAGTCAATGTTTTAATATCAGCACTGTATTCCTCAAGTTTTTTTACACTCTAATTCATTGGCTAGATATTGTTTAACGTTTTCTTCTAAGTGTTGAACATCATCAATCAATGATAGATTGTCTTAGCAACCATATAAAGTTTGGCTGAATAAGCTCAACACTTTAAACAATTTGGTTTAACATTAAGATTTCTTCCTGATGATAATTCAACCTTTTTTGAACTTGTCAGAGCTATAAACGCCACATGAGATTCTTCATTCACTTGAACTTCCTCAGCATAAGATGACTAATCAGTACCACACTGATCTTCTACAAGTAAAGCTTTATCTTTAGCTGGAGGAGTTGCTTTTGAACTTGTAGTGCTTGTAGATGAAGAAGCAACAGGAACTCCTCTTCGAGGATCAACCTTGTCAGATGTAGAACCAGCTTCAAATCTTGAGTTCTTTCTTACTGACATCTCACATTCTCTTGAAAAATGCCCAAGATTCCCATAATTGTAGCATTTTACTTTCTGTTTGGAGAAACCGAGTTTCTTCTTTGAATTCCCTGAATTTTCAGCCCATTCTGTTCGCTGAAGGAATCTCCTTGCTCTCCTGGTTAACATGGCCATCTGCCACTGGATATCCATTCCTCCAAATCATCTGGATCCAGCTGATTCATATGCTCATCAGTCAATCTCTGAGCATCATCTAGCACCACTGAATCATATGCATACACAAACTGCATGAAAAAGGCTAGATGTTCTTGTGGCCCCTTCACATTCATTAACTTTGATCTATTGCATGATGTTTTCTCTTTGCTGGTTACAGAAGTACAACATACTTCTGTTGTGTCATCAATAACATCAGATATCTCACCATCTTCAGTGCTTGATAAAAAGGCAACTGAACTTGAAGAGGTGGTAGGAGTCACAATGGGTTTCATGTAAAGGCCTGGGTTTTGAGTTGAAAACTTGTTTCCAGCCTTTCTCTTCCGCATGTAAAGATCAAAATATTGAAGTTTGGAGATCAAAACATCAATTTCATTATTCTCCCAGTCAATGTTTTCTCTGATGATCATGACATATGTCTCCCATGAAGATGGAAGTGCATCTAAAAGTTTGTCGTTTTGCTCTTCCAAAGAAACCTCATAGTCCAAATTGCTAAACTCACTCAACAATAAAGTGTATCTAGTCACCAATTCCTCAAAGGTTTCATTGTATAGACACTTGAATACTTCAAGATGTTTCATGAGAAGTGTTCTTTTACTTCTTTTGAGATGGTCACTCCCTTCACATCTCTTTGCCAAAGCATACCACAATGCTTTAGATCTTTTGTGTGACTTAAAAGATTGAAAAATCTCTTTAGGAAGTGCCATAGTGAGCAAAGCATAAGCTTTCTTCTCCAAATCATACAATTTCTTTTCATCCTTAGTTAAACGTGAGAGATTTTTGTAAACCCCATTGAGCTGAGGTTGCTCATACCCTCCAATCAATGGTATCATTAGACTTGGATTGACTATAGACAAAAAGGATTCAAATCGAGTACTCCACGATGAGTACTCTCTCAATAAAACAAGATTTGGAGGCTTGGTCATAGTACCAAGCTCATTGTCACATAATAGGGTAGATAATGAAGAAAAGTTGGCCATTTTTAGATGTTTTGTTAAAATAATCAACACTTACAAAAATTCAGAACCTGATTTGTCGATATTAGTAGTATCGATGAGAATATGATCGATACTAATAAGTTCGATGAAAATTTGTCGATACTAACAATATCGATAGACTGACTATCGATACTAACAATATCAATGGCAAACAACCCAGAAACTGTTTTTTTCGTTACTAACAATCTCGAACTTGAAAATTTTGAATCTTGACAAGTTTTCAAGTGCAACAGCTGTTCTTTAATGAGAAATCATCATTTGATCATCAAAATCAATCAAATTATCATAAAAAAATCTTCAAAAATCAATAGAATCAACAAAAACTTGTTCTACCAAGATCATAACCGAGCAAATGCTCTGATACCACTTGTAGGTCCGTGATTAGGATCTAGATGATTTGGTATAACATGACATAACGTGCGGAATCTATAATATCACGTTTGAATAAATATAAAGATGAATTGATATGAATAGAATTAACGAAACACAATGAACAAAATTCACTTGTATTAATAAAGGAATTTAGCAAGTACAATTAGAGGGAATAAACTTCTAAAGAAAATCTGAATTATGTCCCAATCGATACTAATTGTATTGAAGTTAGCCTATTTATGGACATTCGGTCGATATTGACTGTATCGAAGCTAACATCTCTATCGATACTAATATTATCGATGATAATACTATCAATACTATTAGTATCTATGGACCAACACTAGTTAGAATTTTACATTTATACAAAATCAAAACAAAAGAAAAACTAACAAAACAAAATGTTATTAAACTAAAACAAATACAAACACAAAAAACATAAAGATCTTGTAATCAACTTAGCCGCAATCTTCAGTCTTCAGTTCAACATCTGAGGTTGATGCTGTTAGGATAGTAACAGTAGGGCACCTGGCCTACACCACCAAATTCCACGAGTTGGTAGCCTTGGTGCTTAACTTGGTGCCAACCATGGAGAAGAAGATCGACTGGTACCTAGGTGGACTGCCGGCTTGCATTGAGGAGCATGTGATTGCTACCCACCCCACTACGCTAGAGATGGCTATCACACTATCAGCCACTTTTACTGATGTGATGGTTGCCTCTGGTGCACTGAAGAAAGAGTCTAAAACAAGCAAGAGGGAACTCCAAAGAAGCCCGATCGACTCCCTGCAAAGAAACAAAAGGTCGTCAAGAACTACGCGATGACCACAACAAGTGGCATATGCCTCACCAAACAAAACTAAAAACTCGTATACTGGAGTGGCTCCTCTCTGTAACAAGTGTCAATACCATCACCATCCGGGAAACTAGTGCAGACAATCCACAGGTTGTTGAAGATTCGGGCATTGGGTCAATAACTGGAGTAACCCGGTACCCCATAATAGGAACAACAATGTAGTGGTGATGCCTGGTGCTAATACAGATCGCAAGTCTTGCTACACTTATGGTGAACCTGGTGATTTCTCAAGAGATTGCCCAAAGTGAGTACAACCGAGAGCTTAAGCACTGAGGGGAAGAGATTTCTCTATGGGAGCTGCAGCTACACGACAGGACCCAAACGTGGTCACTGGTATGTTTCTTTTACATGACTCTTATGCCTGTATTTTATTTGACGCTGATGCGGATAAGAGTTTTATCTCGTCCGGTGTTGCATGCAAACTTAATCATGTTGTGGAATATTTAGACTCCCCTTACACCATAGAGGTAACAAATGGGAAACAAGTCACAATTAGTACTATACTTAGAAATTGCCCGTTAACACTTAAGGAACAAACATTCAGCATCGATTTAATACCGATGGAATTGGGCAGTTTCGAATCATTGTGGTGATGGACTGGTTATCCATTAAAAGGTGTTGAAATCATCTGTTCTGAAAAGCTATTGCGTTTTCCTATGTTGAACATTCGAGTGTTAGAAATTCATGCAAATCAAGCGAAACGCATTGTCAAATTAATATCGTGCATGAAGGCACCAAAGTGCTTAAGGAAACGATGTGTAGCTTTTGTCGCTCATGTGGTGGAGAAAGAAAATAAGACAACCAAGATTCAAGACGTTCCTGTTGTTAGAGATTATACAGACATTTTTCCGGACGATCTACAAGGGTTTCCACCCGAGCGATCGGTGTAGTTCCGTATCGATATGATTCTGGGAGCGGTTCCTATGGCTAGGTCTCCTTATAGACTAGTACCAGCAGGAGTTGTCCAATCAATTGCAGGAATTACTGGATAAAGGATTCATCTGACAGAGTTTCTTACCATTGGAAGCTCCATTTTTGTTTGTTAAGAAGAAGGATGGATCATTTAGGATGTCTATTGATTACAGAGAGCTCAACAAGCTCACCATCAAGAATCGGTATCCATTACCGAGGATTGATGATGAGTTCAATCAATTGGAAGGAGCCAAATATTTCTCAAAGATAGACATGCGTTAAGGTTGTCACCAGCTCCGATTCAAGAAGAAGACATACGTACATGATATGGTCACTATGAGTTTAAGGTGATGCCATTCGGATTGATGAATGCACATGCGGTGTTCAAGGATCTGATGAACCAGGTGTGTAAGCCGTATTTAGATCAGTTTGTTATTGTCTTCATTAACGATATATTGATTTATTCCAAGGGTGAGAAGGAGCATGAACAACATCTCAGGAAGATCTTGGAACTATTAAAGAATGAACAACCTTACGCAAAATTCTCCAAGTGTGAATTTTGGCTAAGAGAATTTCAGTTCTTGGGTCATGTGATCAACATTGATGGAATCCATGCGGACCCTACCAAGATTGAAGCTATCAAGAATTGGGATGTTCCCACCTATTGAGATAAGATCATTTTTGGGTTTGGCAGGTTATTATATGTAATCCCTAGGTTTGTTTCGAAAATTTAATAAAAGTAATCGTGATTAAATTATAATAAATCAAACACATTCTTATGTATTTAATTTGTACATATAGATTAAACTTAATAAACATATATTGATAAAAACAAATTAGATGAAAATTTTAAAAACTAATATAAATATATATTTTATAAACATTTAATAGTTAAACTATTGAGTGATTTCATTAACATTTAGAATCATAAAAAACATGGTTTATATATATATATATATATATATATATATACACACACACACACACATATATATAACACACACATTTCAAACATTATTTTTATGTTTAATAATAATAATAATAATAATAATAATAATAATAATAATAATAATAATAATAATAATAATAATAATAATAATAATAAAAGCCTGGTAAATAAATAAAAGATTTGTATTTCTATAAACTTTGATTTTAGTTTTAACATGAAATAATATAAATGACAAATTATTTAGTTTATAAAACATAATTTTTAAGAAGGCTAATAAAAGGTGTTATAAGATTAAAACATTAAAATCAAACTAGAGGGATTAAAAGGGACATTTTTAAACTTAAAATGTGAGTAAAAAAGATTTAGAACTAAACTGAAACACAAAGGAAAAGGAGGACCAAAACTGTAATTAACCCAAACCAGATCCCCTCCCTAACCCATCTTCCTCTACCCGGATTCCCACAACCCGATTTCAACCCGCTTTCTCAATCTCGCTCAAATCTAGTCGATTACAGCTCATCTATGACCTAAATGCAACGGATTCGAATGCGTGAACAGCTACAATCATCATTCATTCGAAATCAGTTCAATTAAACACACAATTGTTTCCAAATATGATTCGTTCGACTGAGAATTGAAATACCATCGAAACCATTAGAAAAACCAAATCAAAACAGACCATTCGAACCCTTTCCTCACGTCTAAACTTTCTGCAAACAAAAATCTCGAGTACAAGGGCTTTGGAATACGAGTCGAACCAAGGAACTTCCGAAGTCTCTGCATAACTCGAACCCCTATCAAACGAACACCAAACCAGGTAAACATTACATCATTAGAACTGTAGGAGTGTGGGGATCAAAAGTCCTGTGCTTTTTATCCCTCACAATCAACTGGTCGAACGAATTTGAGATCGATTCAGGTTAGGGTTTTTCTGATTTGGGAATCAATTTCTAGGATTGTATAAAGTCAAATTGAAACTGATTAATTGAAACAAACACAAGTTGTCACACCCCCACTTCTCGCCACCTAATGATGATGTCACTGAATACACTGGGATGGTCACGGAAGCATAGTGGTGATGTCTTAGAAATGGGGTGTGTCACACCGCAAAATCTCCTAATACAAGTTATTTAAAATTACGTATGTGTAAAGACTAATTAACTTGTAGGAAAACAAACGAAAAATAAACACGTTAAGTTCATGAATTGGAGTACTCTAATTTTATTTCGAGAACCCTAGTTCCCAAAATTCAATACTCGAAAATGACCCAATTTTGAGTACCAGGTTCTTGAACACCGCATATATATATTAGTGCATTGGGAAACGTGCACACCTTTGGCTGGAAGCACGCTCTCTCTCAAGTACACGAAGGGGATTTCTAGAACTTCAAGAAACGAGCTTTTGATCGACCAAACGAAGGAGGAAACCACGGGAATCTACAAAAGTAATCATCTAGCATCAACTAAGCGTTCTAAACTAAAAAGTTAGGATTTTTATTTGAAAGTGAACTTAGGCATAAAGCTCACACCTTTATGCTTAAAGTTCGAAACTTTGCGGTTCCAACGTGTTGTTAACGACATAAGGAACCTAGGACTAGCTCCCCAAGGCCTTAGATAGATTTCTGAGATGTTTTATGATAAAAACATAAGTACCCGAAAATGTACACGAAATGAGAACTCGAATCCCTTCGAGTATGTGATTTCGAGAACCCATGGTTCGTGAACTATGATTTGAGAATTAGATTTCATGTTCTCTGTACTTTGAGTACTCATGATTTTCGTGTACCTAGAGGTTCGGAAAGTCCATGGATTTTGAGTACTCAGGCATTTCCTGAACTTCATGGATTTCGTGTACAAGGTTACTTCGTGAACTTCAAGGGTTTCGAATACTAACAGTTTCGATAACTTGGATTATTAGGGGGAACTAGTAGGCTATGAGGACTTAGAATAAATTCTATGTCTAGGAATGGAGTGTGATAAGATAATGTAATGATGTAGGTTCTTAGGTCTTAGATAAGGAGTTTGGCTAAGAAGACAAAGAGCTACTATCAGGTGAGTTCTAGACGCCCTATTTCACATTTTATGTTTTGGGCTGGCGTACATGCTGTTAATATGTTTATGATGTTATGAGCCGATGTTATGATGATGAATGAATGATGTTATGCTATGATGATGCATGCATGTGAATGTGATAAGTATGATGAATATGCATGAGGACATGGTAGGTATGATGCATGCATGGATATGCGATATGTATGATGATTATGCATGAGGATAGGCTATGTATGATGAAAGCATGTTAATGAAGTATGATGAATCCATGATATCATGAATATGATGAGAACTATGACAATAGTTAAAGAATGACATGCTATGACTAATTCCTAAACTGTTAGGATAACACGAAACGAGGTTATGATGATAGTATGATATGTTTACAATATGATGAAGTCCTATGTGTGAGATAATGATAAGATGCTAGCATGTTATGTTGTGATGATTATGTTAATGATGATAAGACTATATTAGTCTGTTATGTTATGAAATGATGCTAGCATAACATGAATATGATGTTATGATGATGTGCTATGAATATGAACGTATAAATGATGTTCCCACATTTATGTGGGATAAGTGTGATGTTGCTTCCATACTCTTAACGAGGTAAGTATGATGATGCTCCAGTACTTGTACTGGGTAAGTATGAAAGACAACCTGACTGTATGAAGGTATGAACAGCCGATCGGGCTATAAACACAGAGTGGACCGGACTATAAACACAGAGTCGACCAGACTATAAACATGAGAGTCGATCAGACTGTAAACATGGAGCCGATCGGGCTATAAACATGGAGCCGACCGGGCTATAAACACATAGTCGACCGGACTATAAACATGAGAGTCGATCGGACTATAAACATGGAGCCGATCGGGCTATAAACACAGAGTTGACCGAACTATAAACACAGAGCCGATCGGGCTATAAACATGGTAAGAGTCGATCGGACTATAAACATGGAGCCTTGTGCTGGCACTGCTCATGTTAATGACAGTGATTATGATGATGACGATGGTTATATGGTTACGATGACGAAGATGGTTATGTGTATGAAATGATGCTTTCATGTTAAAAATGTTTAAACGCACTAAACGATTATGATGTTTTATGAAAAGTAGAACTCACCCGCGTAAGCTGACATTTTTGCATGTATGTCAGGTTAAAGCTACGGTAAGAGAAGGCATGGAGCTCAGGCATCAAGATAGAGAATCCGATGGTGTTAGCAATCATAATGTTTTGATACAACTCCACTTACTAGCAAAATTCTAACGGGGTTATAAAAATCAAACTTATAATACATATAACTTATATGTATTGATCAAACTTATAGGATTTAATTGTGCATTCTAGCCTAATGAGTTGAATTTCTATCATCTAACGAGTCGTCGCGTGTTCTGAGAATAAGATGAGAAGTTCTTAAAAAAAGGTCTAAAATAAACTTAAACTAAAGCATCATTAATATAAAGTTTACTTATGCTAAGGCATCCTTAATCTTAGTTCAAATGTATGGTATATTATAAACTAAGACTTTCCACTATGGTAACAATATAACGCATAATATATCACTTAATATTTCACATATAATAATGAAGTATCACGTAAGCACGTAAGTTTAAAATATGAAATATGATAAATCTCATATTTAGGGTTATCTTAGTTATAGTCTAGGTCACAATTTCTAATATGATAAAGCTCATGGAAGAATACATTGGGGCATGATTATGATTGTTCATAACTCAATGCGCTACTTTGTAAGTTTCAATAGTTAATAATCCAATTTAATTCCAAGCATAACTTTCATCCAACGTAAAAGATATTTTCCATGAAAAACATCCAACATTACAATCCAAAACCAACTAAATAGCATTGTCAATTTATTAAAAACTAGGTCCAAATAGCTTAAGTGTGTCTTCATCCAAGAATCTAACCTATTACACATGTAAAATAATATTTGATCAATTATTTGCATGGTTGGTGAGTTTCCCATACAATTTGATATATGTATATAAGAAATAAGATGTAACAATAGTCTAATAAGAATTGATCCAGATATATATGTAATCCATGATGTTTGATAATATGATTTTGGAAATTTCACATTTTCTAACATAATGACAAAAGTCATTTAAGAAAGGCTACTAGTAATACTATTTTTTTTGGAAATTCCAACTTCAATATAAACAATTACATAAGTCATGGTAATCAACGGCTACCAGTACTAATGTTTTATATATGATTGTCCCGGTAATAATAGCATATAGATATACGAACAATCAGGCAACGCATAACATTCAAATCTAATTCTATCTCAAACTAAAGTATAGCGTCGTTGAATTTGTTTATGACCCAAGAATAACATGTTTGATAAGAAATCTGTAATATACCAAAAATTACAAAAGTGTAACGAGGGAAGTATACGAAAACTCACATGTTCTTGAGTTAGAATTTCCCAAT
The DNA here is from genome assembly GCA_009363875.1 of Mikania micrantha. Taxonomy (NCBI): domain Eukaryota; kingdom Viridiplantae; phylum Streptophyta; class Magnoliopsida; order Asterales; family Asteraceae; genus Mikania; species Mikania micrantha. Next base: position 7,844 of record SZYD01000767.1, on the reverse strand, counting down.
AATGCTTTATTATGTTTTTGAAAAAATGAATCAAGAATCAGCCTAAGTATAAAGAAAATATAACTTGGATACTTCTATCTTAATGTATATGTTTATTTGTCCGTGTGAACCATTGACTTTGTAGATCAAAGATCTAAATTAGAATACTTAAAAATGTATGATGTTTTAAAAATATTGTAAGACTTTTGTAATAAAGACAAGAATTTAGAATATTAAAGTTTAAATAAATATGAGAATGATAGTCAAATGTTTATAAAATATTAGATACATATAATAATTTATAAATGTTTAAAATATATAAAGTTTAAAAGAATTGAAATGATTTATAAATGTTAATGAATGTTTAATAAACTACATGAATCTTAAAAAGATTTATAAATGTTTAGAGTGTATATAAAATTAAAAATAAATTCCACAAATGAGTACAAAATAATAATTTATATTTTGAATCACCATAATATTTTGAAATAACTTTTAAAAAACAGAGAGGGATTTAAAGATTATTTAAGAAATTTTATAAAAGTAAATCTATTAAAGAATTGATTAAAAATTGTTTAGGCTCAAACCCGGTCACAACCGGAATCGAACAACCGACCTCCTATCCAACTCCAGCGATTTTACCACTAAGCTATGTGGGTTATGTCGTATTGATCCCCGTTTTAGTTATACATATTCACAAGTTCATTTGCTTATTCAAACCGTATGAACCCTAGAATTCCAATTAATCGATTTGTTGATTATGGGTTGTTAATATCATAGGGCTATTAATCCATATATAAAACCAAGTGGATTGAGTAAATTACTTACTTGGTTTGCTTCCGAATTAACTGAGTTCGAATAGAATTTAGTCCGTGATGTTTGATGACTTCGATTGAGATCTTCGGAGTGATTTGAAGCTTCTTTTTGATCTTGTTCATTTTTAGAAATAACTGGCAAGGCGTCAAGTAGGATTAATTTTATTTTTCTTTTAGTTTGAGTCAGATTTGAGTTATGTTTACAAGCTCTCGTTCGGTTATGGTTATTTCATTCAAGGATAGTTTAATTTCGCAATTAAAGTGTTAGGTTTTGGTCGTGAACGTTTAAGAAATGCATTACCCTTCCGGTCCTTAGGTTTTTCCTATTTGATCCCTTTTAACCAAAACTTCTATTAATACTAATTCTTGTTTCAGCAATTTACAAACATTACCCCTCAAAACACTTTGTGTTGTTATTTTATGTAAAAATTTATAATGAGTTTATTAAAATTATATTAAATATTATTTCTTTATAAATTATAACTTATACAAAGTTTAAAAACCATTATTAATTATAAAAATAATCAAAACTTTTTAGTTTTAGTAATATTACTATATATTTTAAATAACTATTTGTTAAAACTTATTTGTATATTTATATAGTAAGTTTTATAACATACTTATAAAATAAACTTAAACTATAGTTAATAAATTTTATTTTGAATCAATTGTAACATTAAAGTTAAATAAAATTTATTTAAGCAACTTATATATATCTCATAAAAGATAAATTTATATTTTGAATTTAAACTCCAATATATATATATATATATATATATATATATATATATATATATAGGGGGATGTTCAATTGAGAACCAATGTAACTTAAGAACTAAAATAGTCATTTCTAGCCATAAGTTTGAACGGTATAAAGGTTACTTCCCCTATTTTCAACCGAAATTACTTTTATACCCATCAAAACTTGTAGCTATAAATGTGGTTCCTGTAGTTTTTTACAATTTATTGGTTCTTATTATAATGAATCATATATAGATATGTTGTAGGTTGGTATGTATGTATGTACGTATGTATGCATGCATGTATGTATGTATATGTTTTAAAATTTGAATTGAGTTAACAAAATCACATGAACTTTATTTTATTATAAATACGACACCGTTTCATTTTAATTTAGATAACCAAAACATTAAAGATTACATGAATTTCTTCTGATATGTTGCAATCTTTGGAAGCTTTGTCTTATGTTTTCCCATTGAAAGGATATAGTTATTCTTTAGAAGTATTCAGTCTTCCAAAGGTTAGTTATTCCTTTAGGGGCCTGATGACTTCCAAAGGATAAATCTATCCTTTTGATGCCTTCTGGACTAGTGGGAGTTAAGATTGTTCAAGGGATTTAGTATTTAATAAGAACCTGCACTTTATCATCTTATAATCACCAGTAAAAACCCTATTTTGGACGTCTTGTTTCAAATGTTTAGTGTATTCATTTTTAATGAAACAAAGTTCTAAGTGTTTTTTTGAATAAGTGATATATACAGCCCGACAAACAACAAAGACTGGCAAAATCAAGATCTAATCGAGCTGGAGTTCAAGATCATCAATTTTCGAGTACTTTTGTGTTCGTATACTTCTGTATTTCATGTACTCAAATTTTCTGTACTCCTAGACTAGTATAAATATACATACAGTGTACTGGTCTAGGTTTAGAATCCTGATGTATAGCTTCTAGATGTATTGAAGTCACCTTGTGAAGTTCATGAATTTATCAATATAAATTCCTTTCTACATCTTCTATTCTGGATTCCGAACACAATAGATGTCATTTGATGCTGATTCCGTGTATAAAGTTGGAGTCTTGAACCAGCTTGAGACCTACAAGTGGTATCAGAGCTTTGGAGCTCCTTTTAGCATCAAGGTAATAGCGTTTTGCTTGAAGTTCATGAATTTATTGTTCCTTTCTACATTGGGATGCTACTCTATCAATTTGGAGTTTAAAATCTTAAAGAAAATTCATTGGATTCCTTTAAGTATTTTTCGTGAACTTCATATTCGGGTACTTCTCCTTCATGAACTTTGGCATTCGTGATCTCTGGTCTTCGATTAATATCAGCTTCGTGTACTTCAAGTTTCGGTTGCTCTCCTTCATTTAATTGGGACTTCGTATACTTGGATCTTTAACTTCTTCGGAGCTTCTTGTATTAAAAGTTTGTGTACTTGTTCGTGTACATATCTAAGTTCGTGTACTCAGTCTAGTTCAAGTATTGTGCCTTTGTGTACTATGTGTTTGATTACTATTAAAATTTTGAGTAATTATTCAACTTTATGAACATGGCTGCCAAGAACCTCAGCTACTTGTTTAATCTCCTGAATCTAGACAATGAGATTGGAACAGGCACCAAGTCTCCTAGGTTTTTTTTTGGAGATAACTTTCAAAATTAGAAATTTAGATTTAAAAAGTCATTCATCAAGTATACTGATCCAAAGTTGTGGAGATCGATCGAGGAGGGGCCATATAGATATGTATGAGAGTGAGTTCAATGGTTTGATCCTTAAAGATCCAGAGTTGTTCACTGAGAATGATATCCTCCTTAGGGAGAAAGATGACAAAGACTATGCCTCAATTACAATGGCTTTATCTGCTGAGGTTGCTCATGGATTCAAGGAGCATAAAACAACTTTGGAGCTTTGGGATGCGTTGGTGGAGAGGTTTGAAAGCAATGAATGTAACATCAGTGCCGGAAACGTAACTGGAACAGTGATCTACACATTAACATGAATAGTAATTCAGGTACAAACTATACACATTTCATTGTATGTCATTATCATTTCATGTTATCATAGAACAGTTTCAAAATCATTTCAGAAACGTAACTCAGAACCATGGTTCAACAGTCATATCTTTATCTGACGATACAGAACCATCATGTGATTGTTAGTTAGGATTCTATTATGTATAAACGTATGTGAGGATACATAGAACAAAACAACAACGGATGTCGTTACGTGAATGCTAAATTGACGAATTATGCGTATAGGTGACGATCTGTACGAATATATTTGAAAGTTTAACGTTCTGAATGATGTCTAATAATTAGAAAACCATATTGAAAAGTGTAGTTATCGTCGTATTCGTACAGGTGACGATTCGAACGAATACGCGCGACGACTATACGATTCGATTTAAACAGTAAATTTAATATTTTCAGAAAATTTAAATAAACGGAAGATATTTAGTTAATTTATAAGGAATTACCACGTAAATTAAATTTATAAACTTTACTTTTAAAACCGTGATGTTTCGTACGAAAACGAAATGAAACCGACGTTTTTACGCGAAACCGAGCGAAACCGAACGGACCCGAACACACCCGGTTAGTTGAAAGCCATTAATATGGTATTAAATGCCATATTCAAACCCCCACCTACCATTCTTCAAATTTCGTCACACTCTCTCTACTTTCTCTCTCTAGAATCCACAACTCCATCTCCCTCATTTCTCCACGAAATCAAGCCCTCTTGGTGTCAAAACGACCACTACAACTTGTATAACACGAAAGTACAACCGATCTGAACTTGGAACCAACTGATTTGAGGTAGATTTGAGTTTTAAATGCGGTTTTTAGGGTTTTCAAAACCCTAGTTCAAACCCCTCAAGAAACCCGGTTCTAGACCACAAACCCTAAGGGAAAACTACACCCACAACACTTAGGATGATGTAGGAACATGTTGAACTTCGTACCTTGGCCATGAAACTCGAAAATGGGGCTGCCCTTGTTGCTGGGTTAGAGAGACCGAATGGGAAACCCTCAGGCCGGCCGAAGGAGCCACGGATGAAGGGTAGGGCCGAAGGAGCTGAGACCTGAAGGAACCCATGACCGAGTGGCCTTATACGCATGGCATCGTCATTCTGTCGGCCAAGTTATTCACACGACCAACTTACATGCGGCCAACTCATTCGGTCCAAGCCTTCGCCCCATATACATTCGGATCAAGCCTCATGCGCTCGAGCTGGTTCGGTCTGAGCCTTATGCGGCCGACCCTCATTCAGTTGGGCTGATTCAGTCGCAGGCCTCATCATCATTCGGCTATGCCTTCACTCGGCCAACACATAAGCAGGGCGTCACCTTCGCAGGGAACCACATTCGGCCGAATGCTTGGGTTAGGGTTATATGATCGCGGTTATGGAATTGTGGGTGCATGGATTAGGCCACGTAAATGCATGCATGGCAATGGTTACAAAGGTTTTACTAGGAGTTTGATGGGTTGGTAAACATTCATACAAAAGGTTCAAACACAAAAGCTTTTTAAAACTCGATTGAATTGTAAACATGAATGGGTGAACAAACTAGGGTTTTTCAAGTAAAGGAGACAAGTTTGCAAGTCTCCCATACTAGGGACTTATAACCTCAACTTTTTCTAAATTAAGGATAAATTGCAACATGAAATTTTTGGGACTTTAGTTGAGTTCAACACATTTGAGAATTCATTGAGAATCAAAACGATAATCCAAGTATATGGATGTTGATTTGTTATTAACATCTAACACTTAGAAACTTCCTAAAAACACATAACTACATTAGGTGGTTCATTTGAACTATCTAGGATGGGTTATACAAAGAAGTTGATCCAAAAACCATGGGACAATCAAGAAATAGTAATAGGCTCAAGGTTAATCGAATGAGATTAACCTAAGCTTAGCATGTTTAATTTATAATTTCTTAAATTAATTAATATTTAATAAAGGAATTGACTTATAAACTTCTTTAAATTAAACTGAATGATTTCTAACTTAATTATTTAACTAAAATGAATTATTTAAAATGTATTAATTAAAGACTTTGAATGTAATTAATATAAACCTTACTTAACTAAGGTTTAGTAGTGATTATCTATGGGATAAGGGTTTATAAATGGGTGATGCGTTTAGACTAGTTAGAGAGAATCATAGAAACACATTAGTAACATAGGACACTTAGTTGCACACCTAGACCAAAACCCTAGATATGTCTATTATAGATACTTATATTATTCGCAACCACTTAAAACAACTCAGGTACCAAAGAAACATAGTATACAAGTAACGAGCGCGCATTTTGTTGTGAATCAATACAGAGCAACACAGGTGAGTTCATTGCCCCTTTTCTAAACATTTTTGTTTTCAAGCGCGGGGCTGAGAAGCATGCATAAACCTTTTATTTAAATATGTTTTACGTAAATGCTTTTACTTATTGTATGTTTTATATACATGTTTATATTCCTAGACTCATGTCTAGGTAAATTATATGCAGGTTTAACTAATGAATTAATTAATTACTCTTATGAGTAAGATAATAATTCTAAATCAAACAATTAACCTAACAAAGTTCTAATTCAAAGAATCCAAACTCAGTGTGGAATCAAGAGAACTAAACTAAAGATCAAATCCAAGGAAATCTAATTCAGTGTGTGTTCATTAAAACTAAGGATCAAATTCAAGAATCTAAAATCAGTGTTGTAGCAATGGAATTCTAAGGATCAGAATCAAGGAAATCATATCCGTGTGTGAATCAAAGAACCAATGAAATCATTAAGATATAATGAAATCATTAACGATCAAGCTATGGTGGATGTCAGTTGTATGTAGATCGAGACCACGTGTTAACACACGGAAAGTCCCGTCATAAATAGTTGACTTTTATAGTCAAGCTATATAGGCATAAATCAAACGATCAAACGAAATCAAGAGAATAAAGATGATCAAAATCAAAGGATATCCTAAAGTCCCGACATGTACAGTAGGCCTGAAGGTCAAGCTGATATGGGCACATCATGAAAGACCCGACACATACATGTAGACTCATTTGAGTCATGCCTGATATGGGCCACATGTGAGACGGTACAACTTGGACACCACCAACAACTAAGTCTAATTGATTGAATCAAATAAGGCCCAATCATCATGTCTTAGATGTAATTAAATGATTAATTATCTATTTAATTAAGCATTTAATATTATGTTTCTACAAGTGTTATGGTTGATCATGAATACGTGATGAACTAAAAAGATATCGGTAGTATTTCAATTTGTGGAAATCAAAATCTAATATGACAATGGATGGAATTAAACACTTTATTATCATTAATAACAATATGTTAAGCAGTCCGGTATGTGGTGGGACGGTGCCTGGGCGGGCGGTAAGTTCGACCCTACATATGCCCTATATATAAGCATACTTGATTGGATAGCATAGGTGGTTGTTGATGAGGTTAAGGTTGTCATTTTGGGGAATCAAGGTAAACAGTTTTCAGGGTAATCAAACGTTGTGGATCAATGGTATGGGATGAAATGCTTAATTATCACCAGTAACAATATGTCATGTGGTTTGGTATGTGGTGGGACGGTGGCTGGGCGGGCGGTAAGTTCGACCCTACATATGCCCTATATATAAGCATATTGAACATGATGGTATAGGTGGTTAATGGTGAGGTTAAGGTTGTCATCCGAACGGTTTATTCAAATTCATTTTAAATAAAACTATATAGAACTCACCAACAATGTGTTGACTTGATCTTTTTGCATGACTTCTCAGGTGACGAACAACTCTGAGTAGAAGCTATTGCTTTTGGAACTAGGATGCCAGATAGAGGACCTAGTATTTTTGACCTGCATACTTTTGAACATCATTTTACAAATTATTTTGTATATCTTGCAGATACAAGATAGAAGAATTATGATGTTGATAGTAGATTTACATTGTTAAATTTGAACAAAATTGATGTAATTAACTTTGTTGTAATTATATTTTCATTTTAGTATTTCTCATTATATATCATGTGCATTGTAAACAACTGATCATCACGGTTATCATTCCCGATATCACGCCCGAGGCCTTTCCGCCCGACGGGGACACACGATCCGGACCGCCGGCTCAGGGTTGTGACAATGAAGTTACGAGAGAGAGCTGGAAAGACATGATGAGATAGAAATTCAATATTTTAATCACATCAAAGGAGAGACCTTGGAAGCTCAGCTCAATAGATTAGCCCACCTCATAACTTTGTTGACTAGTGCTCGCATTGAGAGACTAAGGGTGAGGTCAACAAGAA
>SZYD01000766.1:0-32052 GCA_009363875.1 Mikania micrantha | reverse complement strand
ACGGTAAGGATATGTGAGGACTTGTTCCGTAGTGTCCAAACACTCTAAGTTGTTACGTTGGTACGTATTTAGTCAAGTGATCGTTGACATGCGTTTAGTTCAAGTGATCGTTGAACGGTCCTGTGAGACCCACTCGTTTGTCCAAGTGATCGCTCACGGAACAAACGAAACTAACGGTAAGGATATGTTGACCTAACGACTCGTTGGTGACGTATTTAGTTCAAGTGATCGTTGAACGTGCGGTTTGTGTCGTCTGATGTGTGCGTGTACCCAGTATGCAAATCGTGGATAACTTACTATTATAGTAAGTTTCCAATTTAGGAAAGTTTCCATATTAAGCAAGTCATGCAAGAGATCACTTTCCTATTTGTGTATTTTTGTAATATGTTGCCTATCAAACATGTAAATTATAGAAGGTTTATAAAGGTTGTGCTTAGGTTCGTTTGGACCACGAACCTTAGCAGGTTCGGCGAACCTATTAGGTTTGGCAACCTAGGTTCGCCCAGCGAACCTCATGGTTCGGCTGGCGAACCTTAGGGTTCGGCTAAGGGAATAGGTTTGGCTGACAATGTCCGTATATATTGAAGGTTTGTCTGATTATTTCATAACTTTTGGAGAACTTCAGAAAACCTGTAGAGAGAGTGTGTGTGTGTGTGTGTGTATTCTCTGTGTGAGAATTCTCTGTGTGAGACTTGTATTCATTTCAGATTGTTTAATGAGATGAAGATATTTATGGAAATGCTTGTTCTTCTTCAATTCATATAGATCAAACATAGATTCCGCATGTGTTTGATTGTTCATAGAACTTCTTGATACGATCCAGATCGAATTCACCAAACCAACAGTGGTATCAGAGCTTTTGGAAGATTTGAAGATTTGAAGATTAATAAATGGATCAAAATTCTACTTTTCTTAGTGATTGATTGATGTTTTGAGTGTAATTTCATCATCAATTGTTGTCATATCCTACAATAAAAAGATTTGTGGTGTTAATTTGAAGATTTGGAAGGATTTTCTTCAAATTTTGGAAGGTTTTCCCTCCAAAATTTCGAATTTTGCAGTACAGGCTTGTGAGCCGAACCTGTGGATAGCTGGAACAATAGGTTCGCTGTTCAAGGCATTTTTCTGAGGTTCGTTTGCAGTTTTCAGTAGAGGTTCGTTGGTTGTATGCATAGGTTCGTCTGTTAAGGTTCGTTTGCAAGGTTCATCTGAAGGTTTGTTGCAAGGTTCGTTGCTTTTCATCAGAGGTTCGTTTGTCTCAAGGTTCATGAAAATCAGATCAATTTCAAGGTTCGTTGCATAACGTTCGTGTCTGAGGTTCGTGTGACTTGAGGTTCGTGAATTGAGGTTCGTGACTCAAGGTTCGTGACTTGAGGATCGTGAATAGAGATTCGTGTCTTCAGGTTCGTTACTGAAGGTTCGTCTAGTTCAAAGATTGGTGAAGGTTCGCCTGATTGATAGGTTCGTCAAGTGAATTTTTCTGAAAAGGTTAGCTGTTAAAAATTTTAAAATCATGTCGGAGATGTATGCTGCAGTAGCTAGTCAGAATTCTAAGATTCATAGCATTCTGATTAGTGAAACTGAGGTTCGAAGTGCAAACAAAGTTCCAAAGTTGCTGGATTTATCAGATTATGATAATTGGAAAGGCCGTTTTGAACACATCTTAATGGAACAGACACTAATCTTTGGGAAAGGATTTTGTCTCCATATGAAAGACATAGAGTGGTGGGAACTGATTTGTATCAACTCTTAGAGAGATTAGATGTTGATGAAAGAAAGAAATATGATTCGGAGAAGAAGGCGTATTGGATGTTGAGCCAAGCCATTCCAAATCAGATTTTACATCAGTTTGATGAGCACAAGACTTCTTATAGTCTATGGAATGCTTTGAAAGCCAGAGTTGAGGGAAATACAAATCTGAAAAAGATGAAAGCCACTGACATTCGTAAAGAGTTTGAAAACTTCAATTTTATAGGCAATGAAAGTCTTGAAGCATTGATCACTAGATACAGACATCTGCTGACAGAAGTTAGAAAGTGTGGCATTGATTATACTGAAGATGAACAGATTTATTGCCTTGCAGATGCTTTGCCTGACAAGTGGAATTCATTGGTGCTAATCTTGAGAGAAAATTTACCAAGAATGACCTTGGTGGAATTCATTCAAAAGCTTGAAGAGCAAGAGATGAAGGATAAGAGAAAAGCTAGAAGAGTAAATGTTACACAAGATCCTTCATTATATGGTGGATCTGTAGTTACACCACCGGCTTTATCTGCAAAGATTCAGACAGCATTTGTTTCTAGTACTTCTGAAAGTACTCCTGCTCCTTCTGCATCAGCAAGTTCCAGTTCATCTTATTCTACAAATGAGAAGAAGTCTGAGTCGACACCAACTCCTGTTCAGCTAAATTCAACAAATCTGTGGAAAGTAACAGTCGAAACTGTTCGGGATCACATGTCAAATTTGTCTTGTGTAGTCAGCGCGTATGATGAACAAATTGCAGGAAGGATTGGAAACTCTAATCTTACATTTGAAGATTACGAGCAAATCGATGATGATGAAATGGAGCTAATTGACACTCAATGGGCACTGGCAAGTGTGATTCGAAGAATCAATCGATATGAAAAAAAAGACTGGCAAGAAATTCACTTTCGACCGCAACACCAAGTTTGGATTTAATCCAAAGACTACTCAATGCTACAACTGTGGTGAGTTAGGTCACTTTGCCAGAGAGTGTAAGAATCCGAAAATCAAGATCTGAAAATCAAAGTTTTACAAAATAACCATGTTGTGTCTGTGCATCTCGAATCAGTGCAAAAGCTGAAGGTTGAATTATCAGCAGCAAAAGCAGAGGCTGAAATGAACAAGAGCAAGCTTGAAAATTATCAAAATTCTAAGTTTGTCATCGATTACTTTGCTGCCATGCAAAGATCATCGCATGATACTACAGGAATAGGTTTTCATGCTGTGCCACCTCCTCCCAGTTATGTTTCCAGACCACAAATTAATCCGGATTTGGAAGTTCATCCTGTTTCATTGAATGAACGTGTGTCTGAACCATTGGTTGAGGATGCTGGAGGTTCATCATTTGATGATAAAGTGTATTTTGATAGTGATGCTCCTATTAATGAGGACACTACTGAATCAGAATATCCATCTGATATTCTGAAACAGACTGGTTATCAAGTTAAAAGTGTTGAGAAAACGAGTCTGAAGTCTCAGAAATCAAAGACTGAGATGAAACCTGCTGAGAAAGTGGTGATTACACCCAATCTTGTTTCCAAACCAGTGATGAAAGTCAAATCTACTACTACTCTCAAACCGATGGTGTATGTAAAGTCATCCACTACACATCAAGGAGAGTCTAGTGGTAGTTTTCAAAAGCAAAAGGTGTTTTCTGAACAGGTTGTCAAGGGTGTTGACAAGGTTGATAAGTTTGGGGCTGGAAATAAAGGAAAATCAAAGCTTGTTCAAAATCAAAAGAATAATTCCAAAAGTAAATCCACTGGTTTGAGGAACAGCTTTTCATCTCCAAAGGTTGCTTCTAAACCTTTTAGTTCATCCAAGTCTTATGATGAACCAAGACCACAGACTCATCAGCAAAGAAAATGCTACAGATGTGGTAAATTTGGTCATTTGATTTCTGATTGTGATTTGGAGTTTAGCTCTTCTGATTGTTGCAGCTTAAGGTGCTTTACACCAAGAGAAACACAAAAGTGTTTTATTTGTTGTGGCAAAGGACATATTTCTGCAAATTGTCCAAACAATAAGATCAGGAAGAGTTCAGATGTTGAGAGTTGGGTAAACAAGTCTGGTGGGAGTCCTAGGAAAGTTAAACCTAGTGAAGACGAAACGAGAGTTCTCAGGAAGTTTGATCCTGACTGTGTTTGGGTCAAAGAAGAAAAGAAACAGAAGAAAAGAGTTTTTGATAACAAAAAGAATGTGAAAAAGCTTGTCAAAATAGTGACTTCATCTGATAATGATTTCTATGATAAATTTTCTTCAAAATCATTTCAAAACAAAATGGTAAATCAAAATCTTTTTGGAAATTGAGATACAGGTCAGATGATCAAATTTTTGGGAAAAAGGATGTAAATATTGAAGATGGGTCTTCAAGCAGTTCATCCCAACAGAATGGCAGAGGGCCATTCAGGGAGACTCGACGCCGGAATGGCGGGAGTCATCCCTTTTGATACTGATAAAATTTTAATTTATCGTGTAGGTGGCATTCATGGGCCATATCAATAGTCGCTGGATTGTTGATAGTGGATGTTCACGGCACATGACTGGAGAGTTGGGTTTGTTGAAGGATTTTAAGTCGATGAAAGGAAGTTATGTTAACTTTGCAGGTGACAAAGGTGGTCAAATTACCGGGTTTGGTAGTTTGACTAATGGTAAAGTTTCCTTTGACAATGTTAATTACTGCAAAGAGTTAACTAACAACCTATTGAGTGTGTCACAGATTTGTGATAAAGGATATAAAGTGATGTTTGATAAAGATCGATGTTATGTGCTTCAACAAGGCATTCAGATTCCTGAAGATTGGATTCTGATGACTGCAGACAGGAGCAAGGATTTGTATGTACTTGACATGGCGAAAGCGGAGACGGTGAATAAGGTGGAGACGTGTCTGGTGTCCAAGGCAACAGAGCAAGATACACGTTCTTGGCACAGACGGATGGGGCATATTCATATTAGGAAGATGAATCATCTAGTACATAATCATTTGGTTGAGGGTGTACCGGTTAAACACTTTAAACTTCCTGATGTGTGTGTCATGCAAGAAGGGTAAACAGAAAAGGAGGTCACATAAAACAAAAACAATATTTTCTGTTGATAAACCACTTGAGCTTCTTCACATGGATTTGTTTGGTCCAATCAATGTGAAAAGTATAGGTGGTGAATCATATTCTTTTGTGGTGACTAATGATTTTTCTAGATTTTCATGGGTAATGTTTTTGAAGTACAAATCTGAGACTTATGAAAATTTTGTGTTGTTGGTTAACAGGTTGGAGACATTATATAAGTTGAGAGTACGACGTGTTCGTTCAGATAATGGGACTGAGTTCAACAATCATCAAATGGAAGAATTTTGTGATTCAAAGGGCATTCAGCAGCAATTCAGTGCACCATATGAACCACAGATGAATGGTGTAGCTGAGAGAAAGAACAGAACATTGATTGAGTCTGCTCGAACCATGCTCGCTGATTCTAAACTCCCCATTAAATTTTGGATTGAAGCTGTGGCTACAACCTGTTTTACACTTAACAGAGTTTTGATTGTTAAAAGACACAATAAAACATGCTATGAATTACTTCAAAATCGAAAACCAAATTTGGAACACTTGGAACCTTTTGGGGCTCCTTGTACCATGCTTAAGAAAGATTCAAATTCAACTCTAAAGTTGAAGAAGGTTTCTTTCTTGGGTACAGTCTTACCAACAAACGTGTGTTTAATAAACGTACAGGTGTTGTGGAATTATGGTATAATGTGGATGTTGAAAGACATACACCGATACCTAACGGAAAAGGACCAAATTGGCTTTTTGATTATGATAAACTGTTTGAGTCTTTTAATTTGTCTCCAAATGTTTCTAATGATGAAATAACCTTACAAATGTTATATGATTTGCAGAATTCTGAAGATCAAGGTATTTCTCATCAAGCTGAATATAATAATCCACCTGAGGAAGGCATTTCAAGAGCAATTAATGATGATTGGTCATCTGATGATGATAATGATATTTTTGAAGATGTTATTTCTCATGATCAAGATATTGATCAGAATATTACAAATCTTGATCATAAAGTTGAGGTCCCAGAAGTGCCTGTAACTAGAGTACATGTAAATCATCATGTTGATTAGATCATTGGAAATCCAAATGCCGGAGTACAAACACGACATCAAATTGCAAATGTGGAAAGTTTGTATGTTGAGTTAGAAAGAACTCATGGAACTCAAGAGTTATGGATGCATTCTGCTTTTATTTCTCAGATTGAGCCAAAGACTGTTACTGAAGCATTGCGTGAGCCTGTCTGGGTGGAGGCTATGCAAGAGGATCTGAATCAGTTTCAGAAGTTGGGTGTTTGGCATCTAGTTGATTTGCCAAAGGGAGAGAAGAAAATTGGCACTAGATGGGTGTTAAGATGCAAAAGAGATGATCGAGGTGTAATTGTTCGTCAAAAAGCACGTTTAGTGGTTCAAGGTTTCAAACAAGTCGAAGGAATTGATTACGATGAAGTGTTTGCACCTGTGGCGCGGCTAGAAGCAATTCGACTATTTCTGGCTTTTGCTGCCCACAAGAAATTCAAAGTTTTTCAGTTGGATGTTAAGTCTGCATTTATGTATGGGTCTTTGAAGGAAACAGTGTATGTTTGTCATCCACCGGGCTTTGAGGATCCTATCCACCGGGATCAGGTTTACCTCTTGGACAAAGCACTGTATGGTCTACATCAGGCTCCACATGCCTGGTATGAGACATTATCGACTCACCTTATTGAACACGGGTTCAATAGGGGTCAGATTGACAAAACACTGTTTTATCGGGAAAAGGGCAAGGATATTATTCTTGTTCAGATCTATGTAGATGACATCATCTTTGGATCTACCGATGAACAACTGTGTTTGGAGTTTAAAGAGGTTATGATTAAGAAATTCGAAATGAGTGCCATGTCAGACATCAAATTTTTCTTGGGTTTACAAATTGATCAAACTGATGATGGAATCTTCATTCATAAGACGAAATACATTCAAGATGTGCTAAAACGGTTTAGCATGCTTGATTCCAAACCCATTTCCACGCCCATTCAGCCCAATCACGGGATTGAGTCTGATATTAAGGGGGAGCTAATTGATGCTACTTTGTATCGTGGAATGATTGGAAGTTTGATGTATTTGACTGCCTCAAGGCCAGATATTGTATTTGCTACAAGTATCTGTGCTCGCTATCAATCTAAACCTAAAGTTTCACATCTGATAGCAGTCAAGAGAATTCTTCGTTATCTGATGGGTACACCAGATATCGGTCTGTGGTATCCTAAGGATGATAACTTTTCCTTCAATTCCTACAGTGACTCCGACAATAGAGGATGTAAGATAGATGCAAAATCCACAACTGGAGGTGCACAATTTTTGGGGGAGCGTTTAGTTTCTTGGTAGTGCAAAAAGCAAACATCTGTTGCTAGTTCAACTTGTGAGGCTGAGTATGTAGCGGCTGCCAGTTGTTGTTCACAAGTTTTGTGGATACAACAACAGATGAGAGACTACGGTTTGAATTTTCTGACTACCCCAATTCATGTTGATAACGAGGCTACTATTGCTATAACTAAGAATACTGTATATCATTCACGATCTAAACACATTGATATTAGGTTTCGTTTCATACGCGATTGCTATGAAAAGTAACTTATTGATGTGGTGAAGATACAAACCAATGAGCAACGAGCAGACTTTCTCACCAAGGCTTTTGATAAAAACCGTTTTGAGTATTTGCTCAAATTAAATGGCATTCGGGTCATGGGTTAGGTAATTAAAAATCAATTTCCTTCATAATCAATTTTTATTGTATTAACATCAGATTTTTTAATTTTTGTTGTTTTGTGTTTTAATTTTTAGGGGGAGAAAATTTTGAAAAAATACAAAAACATTTGAAAAATCAAAAACAAAAAAACATTAAAAAAATTTAAAATTTTGAGAAATTGATTCGACCAAGTGAGAAATGATAGCACCTTGTTTGCAATTGGAAGCATATATGTTTCATACAAGAACTTAAACATAAAGAGCGGTTACAATTACTAAGTATGACATGTTGGTAGGTTTATAACTTAGTTAAGATAACATTTGACAAAATTTTGATTATGCTTTATGAAAAACAGATGCTTAGGACACAATACTTAGTTTTGTTCTGAATGAGTGGTAGTTAATCTTACAAAATGTTTCTTGAACAAAAGTTAAATTTCTAGTTTTGATCATGTGTTTAATTTTCAAAAGAAATTCTAAATTTGTTTTTCTTTTATTTTAGTTTAAAGCTGAAACATTCTCTGCGTATACATACGTATCGACCTGATTGTTATAGCTTTAACAAATTCAAATTTGTTTCTTGGTTATTGATTAAGTTTGGACTATCTCTGCGTATATGAAAATATCGATCTGATTGTTAAAAGCTTAATCTTAAATTGTTGTTTCGTTCATTTTCTGGATCATCTGAGCATACGTAAGTATCAACCTTGATTCCAAGATTTTGAACAAATTCAAATTGTTTCCTATTTAGTTTATTTTCAAAAAGAAATTCTGTTTTGTTTTTACATGGTCAAACTAGTTAAAATTGAAATGTATTGTTTCAAGAACTTTTTAGTTTGATTAATTATTCATAAATCGGGGTTGTGTTCAAGTAAATGGAAAACATAAAGTATTTGATAATGTTGTTTTAATTGATATCTTAACTAAGTAATTAAATTTAAAGAGGATTTTTATACTGACAATTATCTTTGAATTGTAATTTGCTAATAAATATATTCATTAATTCAATCATGTGTGTTGATAATTGTAATACAATATGATCTCATGTCTGGATCTTTCTCAAACAAAAATATGTGATTATTTTATTAGAATAGTTAGATTTGGTATTTGTAGTTTGTTTGTTTGTTTAAAAATTTAAAAAATACAAAAAGATTTTTGTTTTATCTGATGTTAAATCAATAATTTTTGATTATTTGTTTTGACTTTGAAACATTAAATCATTGTTTTGTTTGAATTTTTAAAAATAAAATCAAATTTCAAAAAGGTTTGCATATAGGTTCGCCTAATAGTTTTGTGAAGGGGTTTGTTGGAAAGGTTCGTCCAACAGGTTCGTCCAACAGGTTCGTTGAATAGGTTTGTGGACAGGTTCGTCCAATTGGTTCGTTGGACAGGTTCGTTTAACAGGTTCGTCCAATAGGTTTGATGGACAGGTTCGTCTGAGAGGTTTGTTGACAGGTTCGGTCAACATGTTGTTCAAAGGTTCGTGAAAAAGGTTTGTTAATAGGTTCGCATATAAATACCAGGTTCGTGAAAAATGTTCGTCACTTTCATTCACAGAACCTGCCGAACTTGCAAGTTTAGATTTTTCGATTTTCGATTGAGGACCTCAGAATCTTTTTGTCTGATATCATTAGACTCGTAATTGCATTGTGATCATTTTTAGGTATAGATCTTGTAATTTGACCGGCTAAATTAGGAGATGACAGATTTGAGATGGTTTAAGTCGAACCTTGTTTGTTGAGTCAAAACCTTTTAAAAATTAAGTTCTGGACAAATTGTTTATTAAAGTTGTTCATTGTTGTGTTTCGAATCTTGGGGTATAAATTTTATAAACTAATTCGAAGATTTGAAAATTTGATTTTGAAATGGATTAGGTTCGCTGGATGAACTAAGGTTCGCTGGAATCTTTGAAGGTTCGTTTGAATCTGATACGTTCGTGACGAACCTCTGTATTACATAAGAACGAACCTTTGTTGGTCATGGTTCGTTTGACCAAAAGGTTCATTCAATGAAGGTTCGTTCATTCAAGGTTCGTTCATTCAAGGTTCTTTCATCAGAAGGTTCGTTCAGTTGAATAGGTTTGTCTTAACAATAGGTTCGTCTAGAATTAGGTTCGTCTCAGGGAGGTTCGTTGGTTTCAACACTTAGAAAATTTTTTGATTTTTTTTTAAATTTTTATAAAATTTTGTTTTAATTTTTGTTTTCTTTCTAATTGTAGAAATGGCGAATCTTACATTCGGAGACAAGCACAATCTATGTGCATATTTGGATCCTACTACCAGGAACGACAAAGATTTTAGGCCGATGATAGAGTTTTTGAGACGATCATGGATTTATCATGCTATCTCCAACTCGTGCCATATCTACAGATCACATGTGCAAAGCTTCTGGGAATCAACTAGGTTGATATATGTTGATGAAGGGTACGTGATAGAGGCGAATGTGCTTGGACAAGCAATTCGTATTACTGAAGTTGATATCAGGCGTGTTTTACAGTTTGGGGGAGAACCTGCTGGGATGACACTTATACCAGAGAGGTGCATCAAAGGCTGCTTCTTGAGGATTAGGTACTTTGGAGTGTACAATGTTACATCCATCAAGAAAGGAAAGCTTCCTCTACAATACAAGCTGCTAGCTCATGTTTTACTACACCGCTTGAGTATGAGGAAGGGGACTTTTGATGAGTTACGAGATATGATGAGATCAACTATGGTAGCTTTGATTTTGAACAAACATTTCAATTTCTCTGCCATGATATTCATATACATGTCTGATAATATCACCAAAGCTAAGGATCGATTCTACATGTATCCCAGATTTGTACAGATGCTCATTGATGAGAGATTTCCTGAGCAGATGCTACCTAGAGATGCTTCTGATCTTCTCAAGCTCAAACATATGACTGATTGAAGTCTTGGTCAAGACAAAGTATATCAGAAGAGCAACGATGCTGTGTTGGAAAAGGACTTAGTTTGTCACTGTGACAGGGCTAATTATGTAGCTCCTGAGGATGATGGCTGGAGGCATACAGATTCAACATCTGATAATGAAGTGTTTAGTGATGATGATGACCAGCAACAACCACCACCTCCTCCTCCAAGACAACAGACAATGAAATCACCTGCTCAGTCTTCAAGGTCACAACAACCAAGTCAATCTCAATCTCAAGGGCCAAGTGTAACTCCTACTACACTGGTACCTCTTCAAGTTATATCTCCAAATCAATAGGGTGAACAAAGCAATAAGAAGACACTTTTTCTGTTCATGTTGATGCTGAAAATGTAGAGGTTGAAGATGAAGGTGAAGAGTCTCCTGATACTGAGTCTAAGTTTGAGACTGTACAAGCTGGAAACCATATGGTGAGGAGATTAAAGAAGAAGGTTGTTCCAGAACAAACTGAAGAAGCACGAGAAGAGAGAGATGATCCTGATTTTGTAGCTAAAGAGCCTGAGTGATCAAGGCCAAAGAAGAAGAAGAGGATGGCTAAAGGTCCGACAAAGAAGAAATCTAAAGCTCCTAGGATCATTGTATCCTCATCTATTGCTTCTACAGTTTCTTCTCCATATATTCCTGTTGTTACATCTTCTCCACCTGCTACAGTTCATGCTTCTTCTCCACATACTAATGTTTCAGTTTATGTTTCTATAGTTCAAGGAGGTTTTGCTCCTGAGTATGTGAATGTAGCTTCTTTTGTTCCTTCATTCATGGATACTACTACAGTGACAACATCATTTCAAGAAACTTCATTTCATCCAGCTTCTACTTCAAGAGATGATTCTTTATTTGGAAATTTAGATGATTTGGATCTAAATTTTACTGTGGATTATGATGATACTGAACTTAGAAGAAGAATTTCTATGTTGTCAAAAGAGTTTGATCAATATAAGATGGAAAAGGAGAAAGTCAAGGTTGATCAACCATCTTCTTCAGGCACAAGTGAATTGGATGAGATGAAAAGTCAAATTGCTCAATTGATGAAGTGGAGGGAAGAAAATGTGGCTGAGAAGATGATGATGAATGAAAGAATTGCCTCTTTAGAGACTTTGATTGATATACAAAATGTTGATATTGCTGAGTTGCAGAATGAGAATAGAGATTTGAGACAAAGGATTGATGATATGAAAGTCAAATATTCTCAGGCTGAAGCTTCTGGTGCTGAAAAGGTGTTTATTAATGTGGATGAAGAGGAAGTGGAAGATGAGAAGGTGGACTATGGTGATTCCGATGTTGATGAACATCCAAGCTTAAATGCTAATGGTGGTGATGAAGAGAATGATGGTGATGTGGATGGTGTTAGTGGGTCTGGTGGTTTCACAGACTGGTGCTATAGTGATTTATTCTCCTTCAAAGATTTCTTTGGATGTTACTCCAGTTTCTGTTGTGTCTTCTGATAGGGCTAGAGATTGTACTGATGTTGATGTTGAAGATTTAATTGAAATGGAACCAAAGAAGATTATTGATTATTCTCTGCCTACTTTTCTTGATTTGTTTAAACAACATTCTGATATTGATTTACAGAGAAAAATTGTTGAAAGATCTACAGACAAAGATTTGGAGGAAGGAGAGATAGCTGGTGGCTATTCAACAAAGGAATTCAATGATATGTTTGATATTGATGCAGATCAAATGTTTGATTCTGAACAAGATGATGAGTTAGATCTATTTGACTTTGAGAAAGATGATCCAATGGATGAAGATTTGTATAATTTACAAACTTTAAAGAAGAATTTTGATCTTGGAGGTGTATCAAGAACATCATTGGCTCAAGTTAAAGAAAAGACTAACATGGATCTATGGAAAGAGAATCAAGATGAAATGAAATATATTGTTGATCACATGTACATCTTCAAGCAAATGATTGAGGTCATAGACGATAAAGTTCAAGACAACCAAACTAAGCAATTCACAAAATTCAAGATTGGATCTAAGTCGAAGATGATTGGAAGAATTGTTATGGTTACTTTCACAACATTCCAGGAAGTATCACTGATAAAGGTTGTTATGTGGTGAAGCGAATTGATGGATGTCAATACTTTGGAAAGGCATTAGATCTGATGTCTTTACCATCTTTTGAGTGTATGGAGTTGTCCAGGTTAAAGATGATCAAGCCCATTCAGACTAAACATAATGAAACTTTTGAGAAGCTATTGAAGAAAGAAGCGAGATCTGGGTGGAGTTTATTGAGTCCTCAAGCAAAAGACAAGCTTCATGGATATCCAAAGCCTAAAGTATTCAAAAGACCAAGGTTGAGAAAGGTAGAACAGAATTGTAATCCATATTTCAAGTTCTGGTTCTATGATGAGAAGACATCTGAAGCGGTGATTTTGTTAAGACAAGAAGATAAATGGAGGGTTATCAGAATGTTGAATCCTATTTGGATTGTTAATTGCTCAAAGGAAGACATTGATTTACTGAATGTAGCTGAGATTTTTGCTGGTGAAGGTTATCATGATGTGGGGATCAGTTATAAAGATATGGCAGTTCTGTTTCAGACCATTGCTCGAATGTATTACACTCTGGGTATACATTCAGGATGCAATTGGGAAGATGTGAACTATCTGTATGTTGAATTAATGAAGGTTCAGAAAGCAATTGATGACAGGGATGCTAAGTTTGAAGCTGAAATATTAGCCAAGATTCCTAGATCGATTGTGATACAAGCTGTTGACAATGTTTGTGGAGAAACCAATGGAGTTGATGACATAGTTGAAGACAAAGTTGAAGATAAAGACTGAAGACGAAGCCTAAAGATTTTTGATAGCAACTATTAAGGGGGAGTTTGTTAGTGCATTTTTGTAATAGGTTGCTTATCAAACATGTAAATTATAGAAGGTTTATAAAGGTTTTGCTTAGGTTCGTCTGGCCCACGAACCTTAGCAGGTTCGGCGAACCTATCACATTGATAGGTTTGGCGAAACTATTACCTTGGAAAGGTTCGGCGAACCAATTAGGTTTGGCAACCTAGGTTCGCCCAGCGAACCTCAAGGTTCGGCAACCTAGGTTCGCCCAGCGAACCTCAAGGTTCGGCTGGAGAACCTTATCGGCTAAGGGAATAGGTTCGGCTGACAGTGTCTGTATATATAGAAGGTTTGTCTGATTATTTCATAACTTTTGGAGAACTTCAGAAAACCTGTAGAGAGTGTGTGTGTGTATTCTCTGTGTGAGAATTCTCTGTGTGAGACTTGTATTCATTTCAGATTGTTTAATGAGATGAAGATGTTTATGAAAATGCTTGTTCTTCTTCAATTCATATACATCAAACATAGATTCCGTATGTGTTTGATTGTTCATAGAACTTCTTGATACGATCCAGATCGAATTCACCAAACCAACATTTCCGTTTATTCGAATATGCATAGTTAACCTATATGAACATGTTATCACGTAGCACTCAATCATACATATCCAAATAGTCACGTTTCTCAATTAAAAGTTACTACTTATAGTAAGTTCACATATCCCATTATCCTAGTCATCAATAATCCTTTCTAACATGGTCCTAGGACTTCCAACATCATCATCATAACTCATACTTGGCCAAACGACCTTTATGGACAAGTTCATTAACCAAAGTTTCTATGTATGGAAACTTGTAACAAATACCAATATTTCAATCATTCTAATGAATCAATACGCCTAATATCATCATGTTAAGACCGAATAATCATGTTAAGCATACTAGTATCACCAAATTTATCATCCTTTGCACATTGGTAACTTAAAAGTTACTATTTATAGAAATAAGTGTTCAAATCACTTCTTTTAACAATTATAATAAACCAAATACATCAATAATCATTATATTAATTCCAAATCATCATTTTAAACATAAATCATAGTCCTAAACACATGCACGTTGCCATTTCATCATTTATTCACATTTTGTAGCAATAAAGTTACTATTTATAGTAACTATCACCAAATATCATCTTTTGTCAACAATAACTATCCTAGATCTTGCAAATCTTCATAAATATCATATATAACAACATTTCAATATCAACAATCATGTAAATCTATCTAGATCATACATGCATGTGATCAAATGTTACTATTTCTTAGTAAAGTCAACAAATAACCATTAAATCTTGTCATAATCATCATAAATCATTCTCATAGCATCAAATCAGTAATATAACTCAAGAATATAATATTCATACAAGCAAAATTTCGTGCATGTGTGGGTTATGTGTGTGCATGTGGCCTTAGAGGCTTGCATGTGTGTGTATAGGTGTTTTAAGACCAAAATGAACATGGAGGCTACCTTAATGAGCTCCTAGATGCAGAGATATGAGCTGGTTTGTCAAGATGATAGATCCACAGGTCGTCCTTGATGGTTTCCGAGCTGCAATGGTGGTGGTGGTGGTGGTGATGGTTGACAACCTCCTAAGCCTCCTCCAAGCTTTTCCCTTTCCCTCTTCAACAATGGCTTCCCAAGGGTTCAAATGGATTTCAAGAGGTTAAAGATGAGTGTAGCAGGTGTCTTAGGAAGGTTTAAGCCGAGGGATTGCGTCTGGGATTAAAAGAAATTATGGTAGTTGGATAGGTAATGATTTTTGAAAGGTTTAAGAAGATTTTGCGATTCTATGCTCCCAGGCGCACTACCTAGCGGGCGGCACCGAATTCTAGCGTACCGCGTGGAAGATCGGCATCTGAGGCGCTCCTCATGCCTCGCGTGCATCGCCAAAGGTGGGTGGTTGGGTCCGGGCGTAGCGCCTGGGCCGTTAGGCAGCCCAATAGGCCCATTTTCATTGTTTTGGCCCGTTTTTCGCATATTTCTCTATTACGGACATCGTTTCGAGACTTTTAAACATCGTTTCACTTGTTTTAGGTTCCCTGGAGCCTAACTGTTGTGAAAGTGGGTTGTGGTTTGTTTAATTCACCAACGTTCGTTATTCAAGGCATGTGCGAGTGTTTTACTATAATTCCTTGAATTATCTGTGTGTTTGGACTGTTGTGCCACGTGTCACACTAAATATTAATAATTCTAGTTCCATGTACGTAATAATAACACACATTATTATTAAAATAAAGTAAATGCTGACCTGGAATTTACGATGTGTCACACGCTTATTCATAGTCGTCCGATGATAATATTGTATTGGGATGGGACTTTAATGACTAGGAACGTTAGCTCCTCGCTTCGTACAAACCTACATGTGCCCATAGTAACTTTTAAGGTCAATTCCCCTCAGAGGGTGTACTTTTTCTCTAGCGAACCCAATCAATGGGGTATATCATGTTTTCAGCTCTTTCTTCGTACTTTCATCCAGCTGATTGAAACAATGTTCATACATGATTTCGGAAGCACTACTACCATCCAAGTATACTCGATGCACATCAATATCCCCAATGGTTACTTTAATAACCATAGGAGAAGACTTCCAACGTTCCCGTCGTACAGGTGGGAATTTGATTTTTCTGGCCATCCACGCATGTTGCTCCCTTCTTTCCTTGCCTTCTGGCGATTCTTCTTTTGCTACCATCAAGATCTCTTTGTTTTTCTTTTCCTCGTCACCTTGCTGTTTTTCTGCTTTGGCATTCTTCTCCTTGATGTCTTTGACCAAATGTGCCAATTTGCCAGACTTTACCGCAACCTCTATTCTTTTCTTGAGTTGAGAACAATCGTTGGTGTGGTGACCCACGTCTCAATGGAAATCACAAAACTTGCTAGTGCTTCTCTCTGTCATCTTGGGCATTGGGTTGGGTGGCCGGAAACCAAATCTTGCTTATTTCGTGCCTAAAATCTCTTTTGGAGATTTTTTTAGCGTCGTAAATTGAACTTGTTTGCCTTTTTCATCTTCGTGGTTCTTTGAGCTATACCATGATCTGCTGTATGGCCTGTATGAATCGTTAGTTCGATAAAAAGGTATTTTATCAACAAAGGAATTATATCTAGCCGAGCTGTTTCGCGGCCGTGGGGGAGAACGCTTCCAGTTCTGACTTTTCGGTCTTTTCCCAGCATCGAGGGCTTGTGCTGCTTCCTTGCCTCTTACAATTACTTATGTTCTTTCCATTGCTTCTTCCATCGTCTATGGTATCTTACGATTGAGGTCTTCAATTAATTGTCTTGGTCTGACCCCATAGATATACCCTAAAACCCGCATCTGTTACGTAGCCCCACCGATGCTATGGCTTTTCGTTTTGTACCTTTCCATAAAGGCCTTAAGATCCTCTTCATATTTTTGCTTGATGTTGTGGAGTTCCACGGGGTCCCTGGTGTATTTTTTTCTGTTGGATAAAGTTTGCCAGGAATTTTCCACTAAGATCTTCAAAAGTATCTATACTTCCATTAGGCAAGCTATAGAACCACAGCCTTGCTGGACCAACAAGTGTTTAGGCGAACATATGACACCATATCGGTAGGCTCCATCGTTCTACCATAGCTGCCCCTGTGAATAATTCCAAGTGATCATCAGGATCACCAAGTCCGTCATATGTATTCACATTAGCAGGCGTTTTCTTTCGGGGGAAATGGGAAATTTGCTATTCGCTGTGAAAACTTGGTATGCGTCGTGGGGACATAGGGTCTTGACAACTTCGTTGTCTCAGAGGTATGGTGAGTAGTTTCTGGGTTGGGTTTATGATGAAAGGCTCAGTGTAGTGTGTGGGAGGTACAAAAGGTTGATTGGCTTGTATAGGGTTGAACGGTGCGAAGGGATAGACGGGTGGTATAAGATTGAACTATTGGCCGGTTATCGGGCAACTATTGCCTAGCTGGGTGAGCAAAAGGTTAGATCCCAAGAGGTGTGTGAGGGTCTGGCCATTGTATGTGGTTTGGTATGGGGGTATGGTCTTAATGTTTGTGTTGCTGGTGTTGTAGTTTGGCAAAATAGTTCCGCCACCCATCAAAGGTGTGGTCGACCTGGTTTTGGGTTAAGGGTAGTATCGGCATCTGGCCAGAGAGAGGAAATGATATACCACAAGGAACTGGTTCCTGTATCATATTCATGCTCCCCGACCCTAGCATCACTTCGAGCCGGTATATCTGACTAGCTGTTAGCGCTTCAAAGTTGTACTGAATAAACAGATGGGGTGTTTCAAACGGTAAAGTTGGTGTGGCCATCGTAGGCTCCAAAGGGTTGTTGGAGATGGGGAAAGATATTGGTGTTTCATTACTTACTGACTGCATAGCATGCTCCCTCGAATCTTCGTCGTAAGCTAGACGGACACGCACTTCCCTCCGGCGTTCTTCCCGTACATAATCGGTTATCAATTCTTGCAAACGGGGAAAGTTTTCCCGGACGCCCTCAAGAGTTAGCTCAATCATATCGTTAATGATTGGAGACAAGCTTGGGGATTGGTTGGGAACCATAGATCCTCCCAGATTACTTTTCCCCTCCATCAGCTTGGTCAAATGGCCAAACGTTAAGACTCGGAGTGTTACTGAAATTATTTGGGACCCTTCTTCTCAGTGTGTGCTTTTGAATTCCGTCCCCACGATGAGCGTCAATGTTGAGGTAATGATTCCTGAGACTCTTTCCGATCTTGTCTTTCGACTCTATCCTTGCGATCCTGCAACCAACAAACACCGTTAGCTTTACCGCGGGAGGGGACCTCATGCGATTGGACTCCGGCTTGAGAGTAAGTGTTTGATCGGAAAAAGAAGTTATCGAGTGATAGTGAAAGTGAAAGAGAGTATGGAATGGAATACCTTGGTGAATCCCCCAATGGTTCTCTTTATACGATCCAAACACGTGGGGGCCCGGTCTTTCTAGGAGTCAGCACCTTCCTTTTTGGTAGGTCAAGCCTCCTGCTTTCTGGACGTCCCCCTCGTGTTACCTTCTTTTTATTTCCGTATAACAAGTTGGTTTGTGTCATGATCAGTTGTCATGATGCCTTGACGCCTATTCTTTATCCCTTTGACAAAGGATGGGGTTCTTGGTACTGTCTTCTCACCTTTATCTTTATCGATATCAGGGAGTCGAATCTGAGTTGACAGCCCCGCTGTCTGGCCATCTTGCGGTTTTGTTTTACTTGTTAAGGCAGCTATGCGATCTTGTTATCTGTCTATCTTGCCCATTTTTCAAGATATATTCTTACGTCATCACTTAAGAAGTTGAATCTTGTTTTGTTTTCTTAGTAACATTACCCTCTCTTTTAAAAACCATCGGAGAAATAGTACTGGATATACTTGCTTCGTTTCATTGCCCGATCCAGGCTCCATTAACCCGCCTATGATCACACGTGTTTGCATAACTAATTCCTAGCTCGCTAGGGTTGATTGTCTGTCTTCCATGGATGCTCCTCTGCTACCTTCGATGGTCTTCTATTTTCTCCTTTACTCTTTACCTTTTTCTTTTGGTTGTTACTTACGCAGGCTATCGGTCAATTACTTCGACTTTGGAAGGTATGTTCCCATCGATTTACATCTGATTTTGCTTCATATTTTGCACCTTCGTCTAATTGTTTGTTGATTCTTTTGATATGCATCTGATTTGCCCTAATTTCTTGCAACTTCAATCCTTTTTTGCTTGGTGCCTCCGATTTGTATTTCATTTGCCTTGCTTTCTTGCAATTTCAATGCTTTCTTATGACACCTTTGTACGTGTTTTAACCAAGATTTTGTGGTTTGTTTTCTGAGCAGAGATTTTGTGTCTCTGGATTGCCTCAATTTGGAAGGTATGTCCTGTTGATGTGCTTTTGATTCACCCAAAATTTTTGCCTCTTTTGCCTTTTTTTTTGTTTGTATACAATTTAGTATTTAAGATAAGTATAATGCCATACACAGGTGACAAAATATGCCAACCAAATGCTAAGTCCTACTTAGATTATATTAGAGAGTTAGATGTTGAATGTATGAGCTTCATACCAACTGGAACAAATTTATTCATATAGGGATAAATTAGTTTTTTGGTCAACTGTATGTAACTACAATTGCAAAGATTTATACGCTGGGTGATTTCATTTTGCAAGTTTTTCTTCATATTTAGGGTTTAAGATAGGTATATTGCCATACACAGGTGACAAAATATACCAATCAAATGCTAAGTCCTACCTAGGTTATGTATATTGCCATACACAGGTGACAAAATATACCAATCAAATGCTAAGTCCTACCTAGGTTATATTAGAGAATTAGATGTTGAATGGTTGAGCTTCATACCAACTGGAACAAATTTGTTCATGCTAGGATAAATTAGTTTTTTTGTCAACTGTATGCATTTACAGTTGCAAAGATTCATAGGTTGGGTGATTTCTTTTTGCAAGTTTTATTTTATATATTTTAGATTGTTTGAGTGGAGCCTCTTTAACTTTATTTCCCGTGTTTTAATTTTTTTCTTCGACGGGTTTAATGCATCGATACAAAACAAACTCAAGAGGGTTAAGACCGCATGAAGCCATTTGATAGTCATCTTCTTGGCTTTCAGCTCTAACACTAGAGACCAAAGCTCTTACGGGTTCAAGCCATTCCCTGTAAACCTTCTGCAACATGTTCTTTGACAACACTTGGCTATAATTACTATTTCCTGTTCGATTTATTCATTACCTTCGTGTTATTCTAAACAATTACAAAACAGGCAGGTAGAGTAATATCCAATAATAAACAAATATATATGTCAATAGATCCAAGAACCTGATGAGTCGGTGATCAATACAAATCTATAGAGGTTAAAGGTAGACAATACCTGCAAAAAATGTAGGTTCAATATATTTTTGCATCCATCTTTTTAAGATCCAGTTGATAACTAGGTGTTGAATTAGGGAACTTAGATGAAAACCAATTCTGGTACTATCAACTTTAGTAGGCTCAATATTATTTTTTTTTTTGCTGGTGTATCAGCGTTTACGCAGATTCTGTGGTTTGTTTTTAACCATAAGGTATAAATTTGAAGTGTGTATGTATCATGATGTATTTGTTATTTAATAGAGATTAATTATCTTAATGATCACCTCCTAAAATATCTAAATTTTAAGCTCTAAGATAGGCAGGCATAGATGATAAAGAGGTCTACAAATCCATATACCTAATTATATGCTAAATACACAGAAAAATATGAATGTTTGAAAACAAAATGTGTAGATACTTTACAAAGAAATTGCTTTTTTTGACCTTTTTTGGTATGGACAGGTCATGCAAATTGTACACTTCTTTACAAACAAAATATAAATGTTTTTATTATGTTTATCTTTGTCAAACAATTAGGTGCCATAGGTTGTTGTAGTTCTTTTTACAAAAGTAGTTCTATTGTTGTTCAAAAGTTATTTTTAAGTTGCTAAATTTAGGTGTTTCGATCAATTGGTTGATATTTAGGTAACAAATATGTTTATTTCCTCTATTAAAATGGAACTTAGAGCGTTATTATAAGTGCATTTACCTGGTTAGCAAAATAGTTGCTAAAAAATAGTGAAATTTAGGTATAGAAAATCTATCATAGTAGATTCAATTGGTATATATATGAATACTGTACAGGATGCGTGATAGATTGTATGTATATACAACTATTAAAATATCACCTGCTAAAATTCCAATGATTTTGTTGTTTCTTTATTGTTTATGTCATTACCTCTTTATTTTGTTGTGCCTAACTTTAGGTAGATGTCTTCAAAAATGCGCTCTCAAAAAAGAAAGCATCGCTCTTCTCTTGATGAAATTCTGGTTGGTGGCGAGTGTTCGTCCCTAGCTTCGCAGGGATCTATCATGCCACTCCCACCATCCGCCATCCACTCTTCCTCTTCAAAAGTTACAGCACGACAGTCCAGTGTTCGAGCAACACTTTTAACACGATCAGAACAACACTTTCCTACTATTTTATCTACATTTACATATCCTGTTTCTTCCTCAACAGAATCCATGGAATTACACAACAGTATTACCTGTGATTTTTCAAATGACTATGATGATCTTGGAGATTGTAATTGTGTTTGCGAGTTTTGTGGTGCCACCTTTTGGTTTTGTGAACGTCTTAAAGCATTTCCTTTAAGCAAACGTCCAAGGTACAGCAAATGTTGCAAGTTTGGCCGTGTGGTATTGCCATTTTCTACTGATGCACCAAAGATATTAAGGCTTCTCTTTGATGACAAGAGTTTTCAAGCTAATATAAGATCTTACAATTCGATGTTCTCTATGACTTCATTTGGGGCTACCATTGATGACTCTGTAAATAGGAAACCTGGCCCATATGTTTTCAAAGTTTCTGGTCAAGTATCTCATTGGATTGGTTCTTTATGTCCGCCAATAGACCAGCCTCCTAGATTTCTGCAGCTTTATATATATGATACCGAAAATGAAATTTCTAACCGCTTAGCCCCCTTTGCATCACAAACAAGTTATCCTTTGCAACCGGAGATAGTTGACTTTCTTATACAATTACTTAACGAAACAAATTCGTTGGTTAAATTGTTTAGAACTGCCAAAGATATGTGTTGTTCTTCTAATGTTATAGAATACGTTGTTCGTCTATATGCACGAAAAAATCATTTTTCATATGATATGCCATCTGCTGGATCAATAGGAACCATCATTCAAGATGATGATAATTTGGCAACGGACTTTGATATCATAATTCGTGATAAAGATAATGTCCCCCAGCATGTCAACAGTTTACACCCTTTATATATGTCATTGCATTACCCGCTATTGTTCCCTTATGGCAATCCTGGTTGGTCACCATCACTAAAGTTGACATCTGGTTCCTCAGCAACAGATCGAAATTTGACAATGAATATGTTTTACAGTTATCAGATTCATGAAAGAAAAAATGTATACGCACTACTTTTGCATGGCGGTAGGCTTTTTCAACAATATTTGGTAGATGCGTATATATGCATAGAACGAAGCAGATTAGACTACATTATATCTAATCAAAACTCTCTTCGTGTTGAATTTCTATGCGGTCTTCATGACGCGGTGTCACGAGGGGACACCGAAGGCCAAAGCATTGGCAAGCGAATATTCCTTCCATCAACATTTACAGGTGGTCCCCGTTATATGTACAAACATTATCAAGATGCTTTGGCCATATGTAGAGTCCACGGGAATCCACAATATTTCATAACATTCACCTGCAATGTCAAATGGCCTGAAATCACAAGGCAAATGCGATGTATGCCTGCCATAGGTTCTCAGGATAGGCCTGATATTATTGCTCGAGTGTTTCAAATAAAAGTTGATGCATTCATGTCTTATCTTAGGAATGCCAAACCATTTGGTGACGTGGTTGCAGGTATTTTTTTTACCTAACCTATTTAGGTTGTCATTACATTTTTTATAAATATATAACCAATTATATTATTACTGTAGATTTATACACTATTGAATTCCAAAAGAAAGGCTTGCCTCATTGTCATACGTTATTATGGGTCGCAAGCTCTTACAAGATCCAAGAGGCATCTTCTATTGATAAATTTATTTCTGCTAATATTCCCGACAAAAATTCAGATCCTATTCTCTATAGAATTGTTACTGATTTAATGATGCACGGTCCATGTGGGCCCGCCAAGGCGACAGCACCTTGCATGCGTGATGGCATTTGTTCCAAGCATTTTCCTAAGAAATATGAAATGCAAACTCGATTTGATAGCAATGGGTATGTACATTACAAAAGAATTTCTGGTGGTCCTGTTGTTGTAAAAGGAGGAATTCCTATGGATAGTGCATTCGTAGTCCCTTACAATAAATTGCTTTGCAAATGCTTCCAAGCACATATCAATGTTGAATATTGTGGATGGAGCATGTTAATTAAGTATTTATTTAAATACATATCAAAAGGAGTTGATCGGATAAAATATGCTATATCCCCAAAGGCCGATAACCTTATATCTTCAGCTAAAATTCTTACCGAGCCCGTGAATGAGGTACAGAATTTTGTTGACGGTCGATACATTTGTCCTCACGAGGCAGCCTGGAGAATATTAGATTTTCACATCCACGCTAGAAATCCCTCGGTACAGGCACTTGCAGTGCATTTAGAAAACAAACAAAATGTAACATTCAAGGATTCAGATCAATTGCATGGCATATTAAAGAATCCCATGACTGGAAAAACAACTTTGACTGAATGGCTGCGAAACAATAGAATTGACTCCACTGGAAGGCACCTTCGTTATATAGATTATCTATCAGAATACCGATGGGATAGTAATGGAAAACAATGGATCAAACGTGCTTCCAAAAAAACACCAGCAATTGGAAGATTAGTGTATGTTCACCCAGCAAGTGGGGAATTATTTTATTTGCGCATGTTGCTTACCCACCAGGTAGGATGCACATCTTTCAATGATATTAAAACAGTTTCAGGTATGACCTTTGATACCTATAGGGCTGCCTGTGAAAGTGTTGGTCTAATTGGTGATGATAGAGAATGGACAGAGGCGTTTGTTGAGGCATCTGCATGGGCTACACCATCTGAATTAAGATTCTTATTTACTCATATGCTTCTTCACTGCGAGATTTCTAATCCATTACAACTATGGACTGACCATTGGCGATATATGAGTGATGATATTGTGTTAAATATTTGTAAGGCAGCTAGCGTGGAGTATACATGTGTAAATCAAGATGATGTACAACAATATGTCCTGTATGAGATAGAAAAACTCCTTAATTCAAGCAGCAATTCTCCATCCCTCTCTGATTACGGTGTTCCTATGCCACGTCCTGAGCTTTTGCTACCACTAAAGAATCGATTGTTAATGGAAGAACGCTGTTATGATAGAGCTGCTCTTCATGCTCAACATGAACAGTTACGTGCCTCACTACATCCAAGACAATCATATGTTTATAATTTGGTTCTTCAATCTGTAATGACAAAAACACAAGTTCTTCTATTTGTGTACGGTCATGGAGGAACTGGGAAAACATTTTTGTGGACTGCTATTATTTGTGCATTAAGATCGTTTGCTAAAATTGTCCTGGCAGTTGCCGCTTCCGGAATAGCATCCCTACTCTTGCCATCTGGTAGAACTGCACATTCACGTTTTAAAATACCTATTGAAATTTCAGAAGATTCCATGTTCTACATAAAAAAAAATACCCAATTATCACAGTTAATTACTGAATCATCACTTATCATTTGGGATGAAGCACCAATGAACAACAAAAAATGTTTTGAGTCATTAGACAGGACACTTAGAGACATTCTTGGTAATCCGAAAACACCTTTTGGAGGGAAATCAGTTTTATTGGGAGGAGACTTTAGACAGACACTCCCTGTAAAGCCTAAAGCATCAAAATCCCAGATCATATCATCATCATTGCCAATGTCTTATTTATGGAAATACTTTCAAATCATAAGGTTAACTGAAAACATGCGTTTACAACGACCCAATTTAACATCTGCCGAAAAGCAAATCATAGAAAATTTCTCAACATGGCTCCTATCAGTAGGTGATGGCACTGTTGGTGTTCCTGTAGATTCTTCTTCTAATGATACAAAAAGAATTCATATTCCAGATAAATTCCTTATAAAATATGATGACAACGCTTTGCTAACACTCATACGATTCATATATGACGAGCCAACTTTAATATCACCAACTGCTGAAAATCTCGCTAGCAAGGCAATTGTTTGTCCCAAGAATGAGAGTGCTAATGAGGTAAATCAATTAGTCTTACAAATAGCTCCAGGAAATTTTTCCACATATTTAAGTACCGATTCCATACTCCCTCGCACAAACGATAGAGGCGACACCGAAAACCTTTATCCCACTGAATATCTAAATGGTTTGACCTTCACAGGACTCCCTGCACATCAAATAGATTTGAAAATAAATGTTCCAATTATTCTTCTACGTAACATAAACCAGCCTTGCGGCCTTTGTAATGGCACACGCCTCATTGTGTCACAATTATTCCCAAAAATCATCCAGGCTACTGTTATTACAGGAACCGCCATAGGCCATAGAGTATTTATACCAAGAATTACTTTCGTATATGATAATAAGGAGCTACCATTTGTATTTAAGAGAAGGCAATTTCCCATTAGAATATGCTATGCAATGACTATTAATAAAAGTCAAGGGCAATCGTTGAATAAAATAGGTATCTTCCTACCGCAACCTGTCTTTAGCCACGGACAACTATATGTTGCACTTTCAAGGGCGACATCTCCTGAATCCCTAAAGATAGTTGTTGCACCACAAGAGGGAGACCCTCCTAACACAACAAACAACGTTGTCTTCTCTGATTTTCTAAAAGAAATTGATGTTGAAAAGGTGTTGGTATTATCGTATAAAATAATCTATGTGGCCGTATATTCGCGTCGTTTTTAAGTGTTTATAACGTCTGTATCACTGTAGAAAATATTTACAATATATTATTATTTTGACATATGCTACCACTCTTATCTATCTCATTTGAATGTGTGAAAATTGAAGACCATCTTTTAACTCTACTCGCCAAATTACTTTACTCACATAAAAAACTTATGCTTCATACAGGTTACAAATGGAAATCAAGGGGGAAATTCAACACTTACAACCACTAGGAAAGGCGATACCAATTGAAGCAAGATTTATCCGTGGGTGGAGACCGTATCGCACAGGAAATTCGTACTGCCATTTAATTGTAGACAAAAGGGTAAGTAGCATATGATATGGCATACAACATTATAAAATTTTCTACTCTATACTAACGATAAATAGTATAAATAACCTTATGAAACAGGGTGATGCCATCCAAGTTTTCTCAGAGGATGACAATAATTATTCAATACGCACATCAATAAAGATAATGGATTGCTATCGTTTGGAAAACTATGTTTGCAGTCGTTCCCCAGCACAAATGAAAGTGGTTCCTCATTCAGCCTCTCTAAGAGTTGGCAAGGCGTCATCCATAGTTTTGATAGATAATACAAGTCAGATACCTTCAACCTACTTTAATTTTATGAATTATGAAAATCTGGATTCAAGGATCAACAATCATCAGATACTATCAGGTTAGTCACTATATTAAAATTAAATAAATTGCCATCTAACACACCTATCTGTCAATAGATTATATAGGTCGTGTTAAAAATGCTTGGAACGAAAAAACTGATTATGGTGGTACTTTGACGCGACTAAACATTGACAATCCCAGGTATGTTGTACTAAGAATTAGACTATATATTTACAACATTTCCAACACCATTGACCTGATTAAACCATACACTATGTTACAGTGGTCAAGAAATAGAAATTACTTTATGGCCAGAGATAGCTCGATTCATAAACACCGATTCACTTTTCAAAGCAAATGGCCATATTATTGCTGCAATTACATCACTCAGAGTCACAACATATAGGGGTAGGCAACCATATACATAAACCAAGCCATATGAAAACACAAACATACCTAAAATATTTATTTTTGGTGGCACAGGGAAAATGCAACTAGGATCAACAGCTGCAACACATGTATACATTGACCCAGATATCGATATTGCCAAATCCATTACGAACACGTAATAACTGACGTCTTTTACACAATTATCTATCCTTATATGTAAGCACTTACATTTTGAATCTAGCAGATTTGAAAGGCTTGAAGGTCCCAAACAGCTACCTGGTGAATCAATAAAGATG
Source organism: Mikania micrantha (assembly GCA_009363875.1). Taxonomy (NCBI): domain Eukaryota; kingdom Viridiplantae; phylum Streptophyta; class Magnoliopsida; order Asterales; family Asteraceae; genus Mikania; species Mikania micrantha. The sequence goes on along the minus strand of SZYD01000766.1, from coordinate 5,027 downwards.
ATTGAAACAATTGAAAGCCCTTCACAAAGAAATAGAATCACAATAGCAGCACTGCATCAGCGTATTCCAAATGAAATAGCTGTAAGTATAGCCATCACACAATGTATATCCTATAGGGATATTGCTTATACATAATTAATACTATTGTTCTATTTGAATTTACAATCTAACTTTGTTGAATTACAACAAAGAGATTCAAATACACCTAAATTTTTTTTATTATACTTCGCATTACCATACATGTACCAACACCTTATACATTTACTTAATATATAAAAGAGACAAAAAGGAAATTTAAACTCTATTCAAAACAAAAATGCAAATTACATGCTGGTGTAATTAGGTAAAAAAATGTGTTAAAGCATAGTTTGCATTTTTCATCCAAGTTAAATATTTACTATTTTTAATACAAACTATAATTTACATAGCAGCCTGTAGATTTATTTGATTTATAAAATAAACATAAATTTCAAACTCTATTTAAGACTAAATTAAATTTATAAAATAAACATAAATTTAAAATTCTATTCAAAACCAAAAGACATGTTTATCATTTGATATATCAAACTTAAGGTGATTTATCTCACAGAGTACTACATTTACATGCCGAGCATCAATAACGGTGTTCAATAGCAATCGAGCGTGGTACTATACAGCATGTAAAGAATGCCACAGGAAAATAGAAGCTCAAACTGAGGGATACGTATGTGTGAATCATGGAATTATAGAGCCAAAGTATTGGTAGGCAACTTATTAATTTACAAGTGTATATTAAACAACTTAACAAATCCTAAATAACAACTGTAACGTCCATATACATCTAGCTATTGTGTTGCAGCTACATTGACAGATGAAACCGGAAGCACCCAGGTAACTATATTTGATCAGCCGATTGCATCAGTCATAGGAATTAGTTGCCATGACATGGTACTCCAGCAAGGATATACAGACGCCACAATTATTCCAGGCCCACTTGAATCACTCAAAGGTCTAAATAAGATCTATCGTCTCGAACGTAGTTTAGGGACCTCATCGTTCAGAGTAAACCGCATTTTTAATATCCAAGACAAACATGAAACATCATCTACTCTTGCCCCAATGACACCAGCAGCAGATAAACCCGGGTCGTCAACAACCACAAAACGACAGTTGTTCAGCACCTCAGGTAAATAGACAGGAACCATTACATTCCAGGCATAGACATTGGTGATCCAAAGAGACCAAAACCCCAGTAGCAATTCTGATGGAACTGCAACAACCAGCTTTGTAAATATTGTTTGTAAGAAATATCATGAAAATAGAGGCATCCTATAATATAGTTTGTAACATAGTTTTCAGCACTTTAATATAGTTTGTAATATACTTTGTAAATATGTTTTACACTATGGAACTGTAGGTAAATATGTATCGTCTTTACTATTTCACACTCTTACTTCACTTCCTAAAATTAGCTTATATTTATATTGTTGCAAACCTTTTCTTTTAGGCATTCTAACCTTTTATTTGTAGCAATTAACATAGCACAGGTAACATCTATGGCTCCAAAAAAAGCTTTGTTATTTACATATTTAGCTCTCCAACAACGTTTGCCTCGCATACCATAGTTATGTTCCCCGCCGCAACGCGCGGCGAATGCTTCCTAGTTTAATAACATAATGTAACTAATACAATGCTATCAGTAGATTATATTTCTAGATCACTAATTACCAATTTTAGCCACATCCCGAAATATGTGTGACTGATGAAAAGATCATTTGTCGCATAACTTAACCTTCGTTTATTTCATTTTCTAGTTTGACTTTTTCTTTATGTATTATAAAGTAAATTGTTAACATTGTTTATGTGGTTTGCTATTATTTATCTTTTGGTCAATAGGTTTCATAAATTACTATATGTTCAAACCTTTAAACATTTGTAACACATGTTTTTTAGTTTTAATATTGCTAGTATTTATCTGTTGGCCAATTTGTCGTTTTATATTTAAGCTAAATTAGGAGGTGATATACAAAAATGATGTTGGAAAGGTTACATGTTAATATTATCTTTTAATCATTCAAGCTTAACGTTACCTTTTAACCGTTAAAAGGCTATGATTTATTTACGTTATAGTATCTGGATGATCATTAAAATGCTACCAAACAACTTCGTAGTCATATCCGAATGGAAAAGAGATCGACGGTTTTCTTAATATAATTGAAGATACTATTTTTTTTTCATTTCTTTTACAAATTACTCATTAACGCACTAAATTATATTATTTTTAATGAAAACATTTCTTATTTTCTTTATAATTACTTTTATCACAATTCATTTTCCTGATGTAGTTTTGCAAAATTCTAGAACCTTCGTTTCATATTTAGTTTTATGACGGTTTCGGTAAAAATAAATTGTTTAAAACCTACCCAAATACAAGCTTTTTAAGCATAGGGTACAAATTTTCATAGTTATTGTTACTTTAAATTTCGTTCTCCTCATGCAACTTACAAGTGTGTAATATAACATTATAATGTGATCATTTGTCTTTATTTCAAATAAATTTCATTTAAAATCAAACCTGATGAAATGTGGTTCTTAAAATTCGCTTACATGTTTTTTAACAATCATTTTTCTAACACACTTTTCTAACAACACCTTTAAGTTGTTTTACCTGTATTTTGACATAAATTTTATTCCAAAAACAAAGACAAAGCAGATATGATTTTTTTTTTAACGGCGAATGTCTCAATCGTGTGAACTCATTGTTTCCAGGTCAAGTCTATTACCTGGACCTCCCATGAGCCACCACAACTACCCCAGGAGGAAACCCCACTGGGAAAACCCCCTGACCCCTATTTCGCTGCGGGAAGGATTTAAACCCAAGACCGCCTATTTGGAAAAATCTTGGGGTACCATTAAGGCAATGCCTTATTTTTATATTTCTTAATTCTCATTTTATCTGCTATGTAACTTTTTTTTAATTTTCATATGTCCATTGGCAGGGCCGTCTTAAATGTTTTCGGAGCCCTAAGCGGATATAGGTTTCGAGGCCCTTATCTAACATCTAATGACCAATGTTAACAACCCTCCTCTTTTCAACTAACATCTAGTTAATTTTATTCTTCATTTTTCAAGCATCGAGATTCGTCTCTTCCATTTCTGTTAGACATGTAAGTATGTAATTAACTAAATTCCTAAATACTAAATTACTAATCTAAGTATAACCCTTATGAGCTAATCAAGCAATCAACCAAAAATACCCAACCCAATGCTCATAGGTGTCAAGAACTCACAGTGACAAAGCCTGTGATGAAGAATTGAAGATTGTAAAGAGATACATAGGTAAGAGACAGACGTGTTACCTTGCAATTTCCTCTCCTACTCCGTACAATCGACACCATGAGCTTATGGTTCTTCGGTTTCGAAAAAAGTGTTACCCCTACGTCTATAGCCTGCGACTAGAGGTGGCAATTTTACCCATGTCAAAGGAAATGGGTTTGTTTGGGTAAACAATTTTAGTTTGAAATGGGTAACATCATAATATTAAATAGGTTGAGATGGGTAGCACTTGAACACAATGTGGAGTCAAGACGGATAACCAAAAAATAATGTAAATGCAATGGATTCAAACATTTAATAATGATTAATAACATAATTGATGATAAAATCACTAAAAAATATCCAAATGGACTATTTGTTTACTTATAACACATCTAAAGCTAAATTAAATTGATGTTTTTAAAGAACAATCCATTTAGACCCAAACTGATTTTGCTTAAAATCCGTTCTGACCCGCACCCATCTTGACCCGAACCCGTTCTGACCCGTCAACCCCCAACCCGCCCATTTTGCCAGGCATACCTGCGACTCTGCCTCTCTCGTTCTATGAAGCCGAACAACTGAAAGTGTCGTGCAACTGTGAGTGTGCAAACGAAAACAATAAAGTGTTGTGCCTCTCCCGCTCCCGTCTGATCTCTCATTCAGTCGTTTGTCATTCTCTTGTACAAATGAAATAGCCTACAATCATAGCTTGTATGCCAACCCAAAGATATGAGGCCCTAGTACGGGCCCTAGACAAGAGCCTAGTATTTATACACCATGGGCTAGCCCTGTCCATTGAGATATGTGTTTTACTTCTTTGATAAAAAAAGCTTTGTTGCAACGACTGATAATTCTTAAAGGTGATTAATTTAACAAACTCATAAAAAAAAAAAAAAGTATTTTAAATGTGTTACAATAATGTTTAAAAAAATCTTAAACTTAACTTGATCTTGACAGAGTTACTTGAGATATTGTAATAAGAATGGGTTTATATTTTCTCCACTATATATATATATATATATATATATATATATATATATATATATATATATAGCCTGTATCATGTGAAACCTAACCTTAAAGATAAAACCCTTAAACCCTATCTGTGTTATTGAATTTATAATATCAAATGAAAACGTATTATATTTGAATCAAATCGTTCTAGAACGTCTAACCTTAACCAGCTGAAAACAACATAAATTAAGCTCAAAAACGTATTTTATTTAATATGTTTTTTAAAACATGATGAGTAAAATTGCCAACCTTAAAAGCAGAGAGGTGAAACAATAAGAAACAAAAAAGATAAATCCAAAAAAATTAAAACTCAAAGAAGATAAGAATAACTTTTTTATAAGTTTTTAATAACTTAAGTGACTAAAAATATAACTTGAAAAGTTAGAGAGAGGCAGTCGTCACCACCAACGTTGCTTTCAAAAGTAGCACACCAATTACCATGTTAGGATACATGAATAGTGAACACTACTGTGCCCTCCATACAGCCCCCTAGAGGTGGTCAAGACCCAGCTTTTTTTAAGAACCATTTCCTGGTAGGAACGAATTTCGGTTTGGTCAACAAAATTAATACTCGGTAGAAATAAAACAGTTTGTTAGTATATACATGCCAATCATGCATTTTCAAAAACCCATTTTGACCCGTTACTGATCTCTCGTTTTAAGTACGCATGCCATCATGCATTTCAAACCATCCCAATTCCCAAACTTTCTTTATA